>OX401410.1:12468401-12775901 GCA_947846245.1 Cerastoderma edule | reverse complement strand
ATCCTGAACCAATGGTGCGCCGGTATGTTATTGGATACAGGCCACTAAAGCCCTTTTTACAATGGACTCGTCTCACATCAATAGATAAGGGCGTAAGGTGGTCAGAGTTGACCAGGTCTAAGCAAGGAACTCGATCTAAACATGGCGCCTCTTGGAATCCTCATCATCGTTGCTTTGGGTGAGACTTTTGATTTTAGATGGAACCGAATTCTTTGAGTAGGAAATGATAATTAAACCCTTGGAATCTTCATCATCTATGCTTTGGGTGAGACTTTCGTTTTTCTAGATTGATTGGAGATAGAACCGATCTCATTGAGTATGAAATGATAATTTAATATTAGGGCGCCTGTAGGAATCTGAATCATCGTCACTTTTGGTGCGACTTTCGTTGTTTAAATTGGTTTAGCTTTAGCGTGAACCTATTTCATTGAGTAGGGTATGATTATTAAGCATGGCGCCTCTAGGAAATTTCATCATCATCGCTTTGGGTGAGACTTTCCTTTTTCTGGGTTGACTTTAGATGGAACCGATGTCCTTGTGTAAGAAATGGTACAGTCTAACTTTTGTTAAACAACCACCCCTTAAAGCAACCAACCTGCCTTAAACAACCACTACAGAAAGTACTATTGTTAGATTTATAGTATATATCAATGTGTGTTGAGCAGCCAATCTGTCTTAAACAGCCAATTTACTCTGTCCCATAGACTGGCCTCTTAACACAAGTTTGACTGTAATTAAATATAACACCTTTGGGATTTTTTATCATCGTCGCTTTGGATGAGACTTTCGTTTTTCTAGAATGATTTGAGATGAATCCGAATTCATTGAATAGGGTATGCTAATTTATCGTGACGCCTCTTGGATTCTTTAACATCGTTGTTTTGGGTGAGACTTTCTCCTTTCTAGATTGATTTTAGATTTGACTGAGAAGGAAACTATGCTTGAATAAGGAGCATCTGGGAATCTTTTGTCATCGTCGTTAAGGGTGAGACTTTCGTTTCTAGGATTAATTTTAGAGACGATTTCATTGAGTAGGGAATGATAATTAAACATTGCGCCTCAACAACAACAACAACATCAACAACAGCAGCAACAACAACAAAAACAACAAAAACAACAACAACAATCAATCAACAACCCTTGTCTTTGCAGTTATACCGGGTGTACCGGCCCCAGGGGACCACTCACAGTTGTGCACTGTCTGTCATGGGGAGCTCGACCCTACCATCTGTACGGAGACGCACAAATGTCATCCCGACCAGGTTAGTTTACACATGATGGGACTTTAAAATTTCATGTTGGAACATTGAATAATAACATATAGAAGGAGACATCTCTTAATGAAGGAGTCCTGCGTGGTCTAGTGTTTAAGGTGGTGGACTTTGAACTCTGAATTCGTGGGAGTGACCTCTGGCAAGTCACTTCATAGCCCTGGTAGATCCAGGATAGACGTTACATAACTGAAAAATTGTTGATACGGCGTTTAACACCATACAAATAAACAAATAGATAAATGACCGCTGGAGGAAAACTCAAATCCTATCTGTCCATAAGGGTTATGACAAGATGGACAGAGCCATACGCAATACATAATTCAGTAACGAGACTACCTCTTATAATGTTAATTCATCTTCATTCAGGGTTTTCTCAAAACGAGCGACTTCATATTTTACCACAATGCTTTCTTGAAGCTCATGCCACCGGTGCGTTTATACGAGTGTATATGAAATAATGCGATTTTGGTTTTGATAAATAGACAATGAGTTACAAAAAATTCGCCTTGTTTTATGAGCATGCATTGTACAAAATCCAAAACAGGGGTGAATTTCATATAAAGAGCAGATTTTATACGACTTCTGTCATCGGCTTGGAATAAAAGCTACACCAATCAGGTGAAAACGGTATCGGATACATAAATAGATGCGCTAAAAACTGCAATATAACTGAACTACTTTTTCAAAAGGTATATTACCTAAATTTAACCGCCCAACCAACCATATATACGATTTCTTTTTTCCAACAGGTTTGCTATACCGATGTGAGGATATTCGAAGGGAGGAACTACTTTTTCAAGGGATGCACAAACCCTCATGTGAGTAGTGTTTTCATGGTTAGAAACTCGTGCAGCTGTCTAACGGCTAACGGCGTTATGGGACATCGGCGTGGTATTACTCGAACATTGTTGAAACCTCCGATAAATCGCTAAATAAGACAAGAAGAAAACACGCATCAGACGTTTCAACATTTAATAAGAAGTAATCATTCTTAATTTGGTAAACACTCTTCAAAGATCTGTGATTCCCTTCTGGAAAACAATCACTTTCTTCTTCGAATTCTTTCTTAAGCATAAACCCCGAAGCCCATTGATGTATTATTCTGCGCTCTTTACATCTGTATTCCAAAATGTCGTCCTCCATTCACTCGCATTTGAGGTAAAATACCCATAAAACGCCATTTTGAAACTCATCCTGTCATCGGATTACTTCGGTCCTTCTCGGTAAACCTCGGTCTGGGCCGAATTCGCATTGAGCCGAATAGTTCCGAGCCTCGACCCCCGATCGCATTTAACGGAATAGATCCGGGACTTGACCGAAGTAATCCGATAACAAAATTAGTTAAAATTGCCGGATTTTGGGTATTTTCGTAAGCAGATCAATCAACCTGTCTTTGCCCATTTCATGACCGCCTGAAGACCTGCTCAAACGTCGCAGCAGCTGTAGGAAAGCGTGGCGCCCATCTTCCCCACGAGAAAGACCTGGCTCTGCTCTGTGATACGTGTTGTGTAGGATCCATGTGCAACCAACAGAACACCCAATGCGGTAAGGGGTACTAGTCTTGTCTTTTTTTTTGTTTTTTTCAGTTCATACAATTTTATTCCAAGTACAAAGTTACATAGCTTGACATTCATTTACATTTACTAGTGTTCATATTGATATTCAATATCTTGTAGTATTAAGCACATACACACATTCACTAATATATATTATGCATTAGGCATAGAGTACTAGTCTTGTTTACCTCGAACGGAAAGAAAGTCAAAGGTCACCCCCACGAAACCAGAGCGAAACCAGGGGTGTCGGTTGGGCTCGAACTCGGGATTTACGAGTTGTTCTTAACTCGCCACCTTAACCACTGGGCCACACTTGACCCGCATACTGATAACATTTAGTTTAAACATATTATATTCAATGAAAAAAAAACACCATTATATACATTACAAACAATTTTGTGAAACGGATTGGAACGAAAGCTAAAAGCTTATAAGGTTCCTCTCCTAAAGGTCCCTTAAGTCCAGCTAAACTGAGATATACTTAGATAAACTGCAGCTGTTGCCGAATCGATCACCGCTTTATGGCTGATACGCTGTTGAAATGGAATAAAACACCAATCCTGACAATGTGTCCGTTGTATTAAGCCACATTTCTTGTACACCTACTCGGAATCGGTAAATGTTTGAACACACATAACCATTAAACCTCAATTAAGGTAAAATACCCATAATATGCCATTTTGAAACCAATTCTTTCGTCGGATTACTTCGGATGTTCTCGGTATACATCGGCCGGGGCCGATACCATTCGCTTCGAAACGAATCAATCTGAACACATCGGGTTTATCCAATAGAAAACACTTTATTTCACAGCTCACGGAAATACCCGAGTAGTTCCGATTGGAAACGAATATCTCCATTGCAGACCGATGTAAACCGAAAACTCCCGAAGTAATCGGACGAAAGAATGAGTTTTCAAATGCTGGATTATGGGTATTCTACCTCAAACGCATATGCTGCAGACTATTTTTAAGCGCTGATCTTCATTGCCACGAGGGGAGATCGTTTAACCCGTTACCAAACAATAACAACAGCTCACCAGTTTGTTGCAGACGACTCTGGAAGACGTTGTGGGAAAAGGAGAAATTGCTCGTAACGAGCAATTTCTCATTTTCCCACAATGTTTTCTGCCCTATCAGAAGATTTTTTTCTGCAAACTCTTTCAATTTGGGACAGTTCAAAATTTGGCAGTTGGTAACGGATTAAGAAAGACTCGCTTGTTTCGAAAATGAACTGGATTTGCATGGTTTTGTTGTTTTGTCTTTTCTCATTCAGTCCTTGTATATTCGCTTCAGATTCGTACATGAACTCCGCGACCACGATGGCTCCCATAACAACACAGGGTCCGGTTGCTACACAGGCTCCGTCAAGTAAGCGAATCAGGTTTTTTTTTTTAAACTTGGTTGTTTTTAATTTCCCTGCGCAATTTGTCAATGCCAGTGGTTTGGTTCTGGTACTTGAAGGACATAGCTTCAGCTTGTTATAAGCGGAGGTTGTGTCCGTTTGGAACAATATCATCGTTTTTACTTTATATCGATTTATTAACACTTATTTAAACGTTAATATTAACGTTAACTCCAGATTTGCATTCCAGTTCTTTGTGACTATGTGGCATTGATTTGTTTGTAAATTTTGAATATTATTGTAATCACAAGAAATTCTGTAAATGTTCGTCTCAATATAATATTTGTTAATTTCAATCACATAACTATAGTTATTCTGGGGTCAATAGTAGTTAATATAATATAATAACAAATGGTACGACTCTCGAATCGAAAATCCGAATACCAACTGTATAACGTCGTCTTCTACTCCAAATATCAATGAAAACATTCCCAAAATTCTTTTTAGATATCGAACTAGTAATGTTGATTTTTCTATCAAATACGTATCCTCCCAGTGTCTTTCTTATTGCGATCACAAAAAATCCCCCCTTCTAAAGTTGACTCGATTTATGAGCCCATTCACACACGTTCGTTCACAACACTCCATATTCAACTATAATAATGATAAAGAGACTTTACTCGGTATCCTATATGACAATTAAAACTGATAATTTTCCATAAGATCCTAAACAATGAACAAGTGAACAAGATAACTAAACGACCAAGGAAAGTTATGGTATTTTGCCCCATATGACGTCTCACAGTACTGGTTATGAATTCAGAAAGTAGAATCGAGAGTGATTAATCTAATTTGTAAGAACTTGCATCACAGTCGATGTAAAATAAATAAATTAAGTTTAGTAAGTTTAGTTTACTTATTTACTGACGAAAACGGCAAAGACAAAACTACTCCATTCCAACCATTTCTCTCTTTTTCTCTCGTCTAGCCGCCCTGCCCTTATGTCGAGACCACGAAGAAGATGGGTTCAACTGCAGCACATACGACCAGTACAACTTCTGCGCGGTCACCGATCCGACGGCCCTGTCGTACGACATAGCCCACAAGAAGTGCCCGGATCATTGTGGATTCTGTAATCCGACCGTCGCAACAACTACCGCCCCGCCTGTAGTAACAGGTGTGTTATTTTTGTTTTTATATTTGTACTTTTTGTGACGACGAGGTATTGTTTTATTGCAAGTTCAAGAACAGACAACGGATGGATAGTTTGGACTCTGGTTACGTAAAGACTGCTTTATAACAGAGGTATGCTTTCTCAGAGGAGAATTTCAAACGGAAGTTAAGGACAAGTAGGTCAGAAACGGGTTAGAGTTTTACCCTTTTACACACAAGGTTACGAAGGCTTAACACTTGTCAAACGATATTAAATTTCCCGTGGGCATTCTTTGTTCAGTGGTTAAGGTGATGCACTGATAACTAGGGTACGGGGACCCCGGGTTCGAGCCCAATCGGCACCTCTGGTTTCGTTGAAGAGTCCTTTGGCAAGTCAGTTAGAAGCCCTAGCCTAGTACTAATCCATCCAGGAAAGCCGTCATATAACTGAAAAATTGTTGATCCGGCGTTAAACACCATACAATCAAAGTTTAATTGCACGTTTCGGAATACATCAATACATAATAATAATATTTTATTGCATTATAAACATTATATATAATATTAATAACGGGTGGATGGGTGGATTGTTTGGTCAGATTCAAATAGTTATCAATTACTTATCAATAGTATAATTGGAGACTACTGTATTTCAAGCACAAATTAACTTATGTTAAAGGAGTCTATTTGATAGGGTCCCAATGCATTCGTAAATTAATTGTCATGACTTTTATGAAAATAATAAAAGAACTCCATATATTTTTTAGTAATTTATTTCTACTTATCTCCTTTTATGTGCTTTTAACTTAGAATGTTAAGAAAAAACAACAGCTAGATACGAATGATTTATAATTCATCTAGGGTCGTGGGTTCGAATCCTGTGAGTAGCGGGATCTGCCTTGCAACCTTTTATTTAACAACATTCGGCAAAAGTATTGGTTATGTGTTCAGAAAGCAGACTCGAGGGTGATTAATCAAAGTTGTAAGAACTTGTTTCACAATAAAAATTAAATAGGTTAAAACTAATTAACCCATTGCCAAACAATAACGACGTTTAACCGATTTAAGAAATGTCGTCTGGAAACTTTTTCAATTTGGAACAGACAAAAATCTGGCGTTTGGTAAAGAGTTTACAGGTTTTAACTAATCAATCTTCTATATTGCCAGCCGATCCATGCATGGACCACGAAGAAGACGGGTTTCGATGCGCGGATTACGACCAATACAATTTCTGCACGGATACAAGCAGTATAGCCTACATGTTCGCCCACCAGAAATGCCCGAAGCATTGTAATTTCTGTCAGCCGGGCGGGACCACAGGTACTCTTGATTGATTAATACAATACAAGTCAACACGACACAATACGACGTAATGAAAAACAATACAATACGACACAATACAATACAATACAATATAATACAATGAACTGCGAAATAATGCAATACATTGCAATGTTATATGATACAAAACGATACAAAACAATACAATTCAACACAATCCAATACAATTCAATACAATGCAATATGATGTGATACAAAAGAGTACAATACAATATACAATACAATGATTTATTTGCAATATAGTCATTTGAAAATTACAAAATAACAAAAATGATTACAAGTAGTTGTGATGTTGTTATAGGACATGATTTGATTGATGAGTAACATAAAGTGATACTATGATGGGGTTAATCTTCTCATCGAGAGCGGGGTAATTAACACACAATAAGTAAACTTGGCCAATAATGTTTCGGGGGATTGATTTAATCATTCAGTCAATGCTTTGATATTCCCAACATAACACACACCTGTATCTAATCTCTCTCCCTCTCTCTTTCTCTCTCCCTCTTTCTCTCTCCCTCTCTCTTTCTCTCTCCCTCTCTCTTTCTCTCTCCCTCTTTCTCTCTCCCTCTCCCTTTCTCTTTCTCTCTCTCTCTCCCTCTCTCTTTCTCTCTCCCTCTTTCTCTCTCCCTCTCTCTTTCTCTTTCTCTCTCACTTTCTCTTTTCTCTCTCTCTCTCTCCGTTTCTCTCTCTCTCTCTCTCCGTTTCTCTCTCTCTCTCTCTCAATCTTTCTCTCTCTCTCTATCTCGCTCTACCCCCCCTCTCTCTCTCTCTCTCTTTCCTCTACTTCTCTCTCGCTCTACCTCTCTCTCTCTCTCTCGCTCTACCTCTCTCTCGCTCTACCTCTCTCGCTCTACCTATCTTTCAATCTACCTCTCTCAAGCAATGCGCCAACTTGGTTTGATTTTCTTTTCACAGCAAGTGGTGTCGCAGCTTCTGTTACCTTGACATCAACACATCAAGCGGGTCAGTCAGTTGTCACGACGTCGGCCCCTACTATTGGCGTGGTTACACAATTAGTTCAGGTATTGTACTTCTGTTAACTACCTCTTCCTTCTTTGCCTCCTTTACATCATCATTATTATCATCTTTTTCATAATCATGATCATCATCATGATCATCATGATCATCATTATCATCATCATTATCATCACCATCAGCAGCAGCAGCAGCAGCAGCATGTACTACCATTACTACATCATCACCGCCAACATCACTATCAGTACAGTTATTATTAGTATTAGCAAAACCACCATGATCTGCTTCGCGATCATAACTATCCTTACCACCATGACAGCTTCCACTCTAGTCATCACCACCACCATCACAACCTCCATCATCGTTATCTGCGCAAATACTTGTGACACAACTGTCACCATCATATTAGCACCATCGCTATCATCACCAGCATGTTTGTCTCCACCATCTTCATTACCACCCTTTCCAGCATTTCCACCAGCATTATCATCATCACAGGTGCTATTAACATAACAAACATCAACTCCATCGCCAATATAACCATCATCTCAATCCATCATACCGATCGCCACCACCATCGTCTCAACCACCAACATCATCATCATCAACACCAGCATTACCACAAACAACACCATTTCTTCCAATTTCATCCCTATTATCATCCTACCCACTACAATCATTTTCAGCTTCAATCACTATAAGAATCACCACCACTACTTACACCAACACGCTCATCATTACTTTAATTGATATCATCATTTCCATCACCACCGCCAACCTTGTCCACACCAACAACATCATTAAATCATTTTTATTCACATTCTTTCCCTTTCGTTTTCCTTTTTTCCTTTCTTTTATCTCTGTTTCTCTCTCGCCTTTCTCTCTATTTCTCTCGTGCTATTTCACTCTCATTATATCTCTCTCTTTCTCTCCTTCAATGTATACGTTTATACATGAGCTTAAATTAAAGTAAACTTCTCTCGAGTTTTGTTTCGACCCTTTTGTACAAGTTATACTTGAGCTTGAATTAAAGTGATGTTCTGTTCTATAGGGAGGAAGCACCGGTAGACCCTGCCAGGATTTCGAAGACGCCTCGTTCTCGTGTGCCAGCTGGGCCAGTAACGGGTTCTGTACCTCGCCGACCGGTGTCCTTCATGAGATCACCGTCATGCGCTGTAGCAAGTATTGTGGACTGTGTACCTAAAAATAGAACATGTGTACTTCCGGTTCTTGGTTCATGTCAATAAAATTGCGTTTTAAAATACTCATGTCTTATGTTTTGCCTTCGTTTTATTTTTGTTTTGATCGTCGTTTCGAATTTGATGTTCTTTAATTATATTTGTTTTAAACGAAATATATTCGAATCGACTATTTGCTTAAACTAGTTCAAGATGTAACTTTCTGTTGCTCGTCATTAGCCTTATGGCATATTTGATAAATGGTACAAGTTTTGAATGTAACGCATTTCGGCGAAACAAAATGGGATCATGTATGCGTGTTTGGTGATCAACAAAAAAAAACCCGGAAAATTTATGATCCAAAAAGGACGTCTACAGCATGAAATAGAAGATCTATGTAAAGAAATGAAAACAGGTTACCACATTTATCTGCATACTCTTGCTCTCCAGACATATACCGATATTCTTGTCACCTCTTCCTTCGTAACACCTCACTTTTACGTATCTGTTGTAAATCTTTTAAGAAACCTATTTGACATTTGCATTTATTGCTCATACTTAGCAGTTTGGGATGTCACAGTTCATTGGTGCAACATGAGAGCTTACTCTGTAGATTCTCAATAATGAAGGCTGACAGACAGGCTGTTGCGGTATTGACATGAATTGCGTCCTGTTTAAAGTTGATACCAAAATATTGCAAACCTTTTTAGCACGGGTGCTGATTTTTGTTTGTTTGTTGGTTTCCTATGGGTTTTCACATTGCATCAATAGTTAATTTTATAACGAGTTCCGGTTTATTATGGACGGAGGAAGACCCCATACTTAATTGGCTTTATGTGCCCGCTGGAGCAGGTGGAGCCAACGGCGCAACATCCTTTTCAATAGGCATGGAAGCTTATGGGAATACCAATACGTATCTATTTTTTAAAACGAAATGAGAGAATACATGCATTTGTTGCCAATCCAGGTCACCATTCAGGAAGGCTTTTGACGTTGTACAAGTATTTCTAAAAAGATCAAGAGGACATACTTATCTGATATAAATCTTCCGATCTCTTGGGATTTGACCTCATCAAAACCTTATCAGGTGACCTCGTGACAGGTTTCAAATAAAAAACGTTATCAAAGTGGAAGGGAATGTTGACAGGTGTTCTTCTCAAGCCTGTTTTTACAAAGGTTCGCATGAAATATTTCATCGTAAACGCAAATATAAAGAGCGTCTACCTCTTGTACCGAGGGTCCCGGGTTCAAATCCCTGCAAGGCGAGGTGAAAATTGCCGGGGCTAGCCCATAAATCGGCACGAGTATAGGAAGCAGTCATCGAAAGTGACTCAATAGGCTTAACTAAGCTTCCTTCACAATCGATGTAGAACAAATCATTGAAACAAACAACCAAAGAGTGCCCCAGAAATGCGTTAGCTAGGACGCGATTGATATTTGAGACCAAACTGTGAAATATTCATCATAATTTCAAATGCATGTCCGTTTCTCGTTCAAAATGAAAAAAAATATATAAAGAGATGTGATGGTGACACTGCTTTTGTAAACTCAACGGTAGAATAACGAATCTTTGTGAGACAAACCAAACATCTTCAACGTGTGAAGATCAATATCTAGGTACTCTATTTTGTTTGGGTTGGTACAGTGTCATTACTCAAGATAGATTCACTCTAGCCAATTCTATCATACGCGAATTTGTTACTTGTACGAGATACAAACAACCGTAGGTCATGCCATAAAAGAGGATGCTGGGCGACATTGGTGCAGTGATAGAGCGTCGGCTTCTTGTACTGAGGGTTCCGGGTTCAACCCCCGGTAGGCGAGGTAAAAATACCGGGAGTTAACTGCGAGTCGGCACGAGTACTGTTGTAGTGTCCAGGAAGCAGCCATCGATAGAGTAAATTAAATTAGCTTCAAGCTTCCGTCACGATCGATGTCAACTGAATAAGTTTAAAACTTAAACAGTTTGAAATTAATTACATCATCTTGATATTATAGTAAAGAAACCATTGTGGCAACACGTCAATTTACTCATTAGAAGTTACTCATCTTTTTTGTCACACTCCTGAAGCAGATGTGTCGAAGTATATAAGAAAACGTCTCAATGCGTTCTCAATTGGAGTCAAACTCAAAACAACTCAGAAAAAAGCACTTATTGATTATAGACTATAGAACGTTGCCACACGAAGCATCTTAAATATGTTATTCTCCTCTCTTTTCTTATCATTAATTTCTATTGCTTGCGATATGGACCAGTAAGGGTTGAAGTTGCTTGTTGGAAGGCAAAATAAAAGGTCGCTAAAACAATTCATTTTTTGTATTTATGTATCTGGTCATAAATAAATGCTAACACTTATGCTTTCTAACTTTCGTCTTCAATCTATGCATGTACTATCAACGTTCTCAATGGGGACAGAATTGGCGTTGAAACATTGCACACTTTTCTTCATCAGTTATGTCAGTACTTTGAACTTGTTATTCTTATTCAATTACATGTACATGAAGTGTTTTCTTTCTTTCTCGGTACTTCTTTTGCAAATAGATAGTATATTTTCTGGGCTAAATAATCTAGGATTATGCATCAACCTTAACAAAAGCTGTCTTCTTTTTCCACGACGGCCAAAAGAATCTGAAGCCCGATTTCTCCGCTGAAATCTTAGCTCAATCTTAGGGGGAGTGTTTTGTTCTGTGAGCGGAAGAAGACATCGGTAAAACCCGTTAAATTGCTATCAGGTCAGGTAGAGGACAGACTTCCAATTCTAAGACAACCTTCAGATATGTCATAACTTCCTATGGGCATGTGCAAGACCAAAGGACGTACACAGGGAAAGGGTCGACTAAGACTTAAAAAAGAACTAACAAAAGTCCTAAATATGATCAATTGACGTTGTCTTAATATTTCTTTTCGTTTGTCGGAATGTTTTACATCATAAAGTTAATTCGTATAAATAAGTGATATTTTCGCCTATATGTACTGAATATTGAATGGTTTTTGTAACTAGATGTTTTGAAATGTGACTCATATGATCACATGTTGAAATGTACATGCTTACGTCGATGGAAGATGTTTCCTCTTTTCATGCTTTGACAATTGACCATCATATGCAACTCATATGTACTGTATCATTAAATGTGTGGCATGTTGGGCATATTGCCTTTTCCCCTGAATAAACTTTATAGCCATTCTTAAACGAACGGCGATCTTTTGATTGATACAAAGATGTGTTATCATTGCTACTTTTAGATAATGATACTGGTAAAGGAAGGGGAGAAAAACATGAACATTAGTGGTAAAGGCTACTCAAACCATTAAGTCTCATTTTCATGATAGCTTTATTTTTTTTTATTTTTTTATATGGGTTTTACATCACTTCAACATTATTTCAGTTATGTAGCGATGCCCGACTCTTAATGATGGAGGAAGACCCAATACTCAACTGCCCATAAGGGCTGGTCAAGGCAGGTAGAACCATCGGCATTCCGTAAGTCAGTCGGGAGACTGCCTCTCATGAAAATCCATATCCCTCTCAGGATTTGAACCCACGCGGAGAGGGGCCATGTGATTTCAAGTTCTGTACTCTAACCACTAGGCCACGGAGGCCCCCATGATAGCTTTAAATATGTCCCCTACTTAGATAACCCGTTTCTTAAGTTCGCCATTGATTGCGCTTCGTAATAAATCCCTAGCCACAAAGCCTATATATAGGACGATACCACACGATTGTCACGATTGGACTGCACTAACTTGTTTGACCCTTTACCAAACGCCAAATGTTCGACCGTCCCAAATTGAAAGAGTTTGCAGACGACATCTCAAAAAGTGATGCGATTGGAAAATTTTCTTGTGATAGGGTAGAAAACATTTTGAAAAAAGGAGGACTTGCTCGTCACGAGCATTTTCCTCCTTTCCCACAATGTTTTCCAGACTCGTCTGCAAAAAACTGGTGAAATGTCGCTATTGTTTGGTAAAGGGTTAAAACAATCATAACACTGCCAATGTAAAACCTCAAATCTTCTACTTTCTTAATTTAGATTTACGATAAAGCAGTTTGACCGAGACGAACTCGTATACTGACTAGGCATGCCCTCTGGTAATAGATAACGTAACGGAAGAATTCCATAGACGTCGAATGGTGGTCACTTCCACAATGTAAAGGTCGCTCAGGACACGTCAAGAGATTGAATAAGACACAATCAGTTCAGAATTATGCCAACAGCTGACCGTTTCCGACGCACAGACGCATCTTCAAAAGATGACCCGAGAGCAAAATGAAGGGTAAATTGCTGACGCCGAACAATTTCTATTTTTGTCAAAGTGGATTCTCTTTTTCTTTACCAAGGAGCGATATTTACTTGTCTTGGTGTCCTTTTTTAAAACCCGGTGTTTATTTTACACCAAAGGAGTCGGAAAAGTACATATAAAAAAAAAATAATGACAAATAATCTAACAAGGGAAATTCAAGCGGGGAATAAATGCAAAAATGTATCTTTTTAGAATCTATGAAAGGAATGGTCCTTCTTGGCTTTTGGTTCTTGAAAGGTGATCTGTATTACGTTTCGTCACTGATCGGGTGTCGGTCCCTATGGGTTCTGCATGGCCCAGCGGTTATGTTGTGGGTGTAAGACTTATTATACGTGTTCCAGGGTTCAATACCCACTAGGAAATTTAGGGTCCTGCGTGGCCCAGTGGTTATGATGGCAGAATTAGAACTCGGGGTTACCGGGCTGGAGCAGCCCCGACAGCTCTGTTTCGTGGCAGTGACCATGGCAAGTCACCTCAGAACCCTAGCCTAGTACTGGTGGATCCAGGAAAGCCGTTACATAACTGAAAAAGTGTTGATACGAAGTTAAACACAAAGAAAATCACTGGGGAACTTTCGCGTGAGTATCCTTGTTCAAGACACTCATGGCTAGTTCTTGTAAAATCCAAGAAAACCGTTAAATTACTGAAATACTGCTTACACAACGTTGAACCAAAGGGTCATGTGATTTCAACTCATATTCTGGTACCACCAGGCCTCGGAAGCCCACATTGTATATGGACTCACTAAGTCAGATGCATCCGTACCATGATCCTCGAGGAAACCACCTATACAAAAGGAGATATTGCCCAAAACAAGGACTTTTGTCTTTGCCACAATGGTTTGACCAAAGAGTGCGAATGACGCCGATATAGCTGAAAAAGGGTCCGGTGTGGCCCAGTGGATAAGGTGTCGGACTAAGAACACGGAGCTTCCGGGGTCGAGCCCCACCGACACCTCTGGTTGCGTTGGAGACACCTTTGGCAAACCACTTCAGAGCCCTAGCCTAGTACTGATGGATCTAGGAAAGCCGTAACGTTACTGAAAAATTGTAGATATTCCATACAAACAAACAAATAACTGAAAGGAAACCGGTTTAAAACAAAGTGAAACAAACAAACAATTCGTTTGTTTTAGAACTTTGTAATTGCTATCCTGCCTTTGAACCAGTCGAAAGCCTCCTTTTCATATAAGGACATAAAAGGGTTAAACTTATCTCGATCAACAGCGGTCACGATCTCCAAACATTTCCATGGCAACACTGATAAGGGAGAATAGGTGAGCAATCGCGCCATACGGATTCCTTAGCGATACAAGTCTAACAAGAGCGCTTCCGATTAGCATACTGTGGACTTGGCATTGTATAAACTTGTCTCTCTCTCTTTCAACTGGCGCCACTATATTCTACAAGATAGACAACGGGAATCTTACGAATTATGGGCTCTAAAAGTCTAACAAGAGCGCTTCAGATAAGCCAACTGTGGAGTACATTCGTTTAAACTGGTCCCCTGCTGTCTACTGGCTCCATTATGATCTACAAGCTAGCAGACGGGAATCTTACGACCTATGAGATGTAAGATTGGTCAGAATGCAACGTTCTAAATATATGACGACAACAAAAACACGAAGCAACATTATACACGGTTGTTTATCCTGAAAGTTTGACTTTCGGGATATAAAGCAAAAGCCCTTTATCAGATTTATATACTGATTTGTTTCAAAGGTTTTGTCAAAACATCAATTTCAAATCATCTTGACCACCATCTACGTAAAGGAAACTTGGTTTCTCAACGAAGTATTTGTTTACTTTGAGTTGGCAAGCATTCGTCTTTATGGACAATGAGCTGTTTTCGTTCATTCCGTTACCAGACTCCTGCCTGGTAGATTTATACCATACCGGCCTCTATATTCGATAGACGAGAGAACGGTTCCCTTTTGATATAGACGAGAGACCGGTTCCCATTCTATCATTTTTATCGGATGTTTTAAAACTCGTCTATAGTTTACACAAATACACTCCATAGAACAAAATCAGCACACCAATGTCTTGTACTGGGATGTGCTGTCAACATATGCATTCCTCATTATCAAATGAAATCGAGGTCAGCCGTTTATACCATTGATCGCTTTATTTAATACAATACAACATGTTTTATTCGTTATAGAGACCAATGGCCCTACATAAATCCAATTCACAATTTCGATAAACGACGGAGTAGTTAACCTTTGTATAATACAGAAAGTAATGATTCCAAAATCATTAAGATTATATAAAGACTACGTCCTTGTCAAACATATAAAAAAGCAGATTGGTATTGAAACGGAGAAACAAGCATGATTTCTCAAAAAGGAAATATTCATTAATTACAAATTCTTATTCATTCTTTCTTTAAAGAAATACATTTTAACCTGTTAATTCTTTTAGTATACATTTATCCACATCATCATAATACGAGCTAAATGACCTTAGCTGTCGATGCGCCTTAAAACACCATTCATTCATTCATTCAAAAAGGAAAACACATAAAAGGCTAAGACTAATTGCCACAGGTGAAAGCTTGGTATGAAACTCTATGGTATGGAACACACAAGCTTTGCGAACAAATCAGTATCATGACCTCTTTGACAATTGTGTGAAAAAGCTGAACTATTTACTAAATTTGAGAAGCGTTTCGAACCCTAAAGTACCTGGTACAATACTGGTACAATACTCATATAAGAGGTTAAGTACACGAAGCATAGCTCGTTACAAGAATTCAAGATAGAATGCTATTCATAGGTAAAGGCCGATTAGTGCTTTGGGAAACAATTGTGCGAGACATGTGTGGTGAAAATAATCGAATGCATGTGAAGGCACATTGACTGTACTAAGGTAAATGGATGTCTATTTAGGACAAAAGGTCGTTGATATGTTAGAGACAATTGACCTCGTTACGTTTGGCTTTGCCTTGACCTCAGTTGATTATATAGTTTAGGGTTCATGAAGGTTATTACCACATAATTGACGAAGAAGTGACAGCATTGTTGTTCTATTGGGATAACCTTTCCTGCAGGTCAGAACTAAACAAGAATAACAATACGACGAGACACGATTACCACCATTGTCTCTGATAATACAATCGACTGGTTTGAAAACAAAAGACATCCACTTAGTACAAAGTCTGCACAACCCTCGAGTGCAGTGCACGTTGGTTGTGGATTCCAATGATGTCCACTACATGCAGAGTATAAAAAGGCATAAACGGTCTAACAACAAAGCTTTGATATTAGCTATGTTATCTTTAGCCTAAGCTTTTCCTAGCAAGCTCTTTATACTACCCCGACAAGCTAGTCAGATTCCAGTCATTATACCATACCAACCAAAATGAATATTTTTTATTCCGGGTCTTTGGCATGAACAAGGGCAGCTTTTTAAACAAGCTAACAATCGGAAGGCATTTCTTTGGGGCGCAAAAGGTTTACTTTTTCGACCTCCGTTGTGAGTGTCGGCAACGCCATGCATTGGTGAATATTCTATACATTTCAACGAATAAAGATAAAAACGAATACTTTTTTTTTACCGAAATGAGGGCACTTGTTCATGCATTCAATTATATCATACCACAAAATAGAACTGTCGATTCTGCATGGTCATAAAGGTGATACTTTATATTCTGACTGGTCGAAAATGTCAACCTTTCGATTCTGATTGGTCAAAAAGGTAGATTGATTCATTTTGATTGGTAAAAAAACTTGACACCATTTTACAAACCAGGCATCATGCATGTTAGTGCAATGTTTTCTCAAACGAAGACCTATCGTTTTGAGAACAAGACATCAATGGGCGTCCCATTTCTCTCTGTCGTCTCGCCATGACGTAATCCCGATAGATCAAGCAACTTCCTTGCCAATTTCAACAACTAATATGAGCAAATCGGTTTAAACTTGATTATGTAGAATGTTTATAGATTACAATACAACAACAACAACAATATGTTTTATTCGTATTAAAGGCCTCTGGCCCAATATACATACAATTCACAATTTTAAGTAACAAAGGAGTGGTTTAACATTTGTGCTCTCTAAAAAACAATAATATCTCGTTATGACGTCGTCATTCATAAACATGTGTAAAACAGCAACATTGTTTCAGAAGGAGAAATAACTCATTATGCAATCAAAGTAAGCGGATTTGCGGTCATGGGTTTAAGCATATCATGACAAACATTACAATGCAATGAAAATACGAACATGACCCACACATATTATCTTGACAGTCATGATAATGCACACTAGTACGTGGAAATAATTTTCTCATTTTGATGGATAGAACACATTGTTACAGAAGGAGAAATGGCTCTCTGTGAAAACCTCTCCTTCTGTCGCAACGGATTATGTAATGAAAGCAAGCAAATTTGGAGCCATGGATTAATGCATGACATCAATTAACTTTATTTCGATATGGTTTTGCAAAAATAAGCGTACCAGAAAAAGGAATATAAGCATATCATAACACAATGCAATGAAAAGACGAATATAACCCACAAATATCTTCTTGAAAGGCATAGCAATGCACAATAGTACGTAAAAATAATTTTCTCATCTCGATGGATAGCAACCATTGCTACAGAAGGAGAAATAGTTCATTGTGAAAAACCTCTCATCCTGTCGCAGTGGATGACTATACAATCAAAGCAATCACATTTGGAGCCATTTGTTAATGCATAGCATCAACAAACTTCATAACAATATGGCTTTGCGAAAAATATCATAACACAAAATATAATGCAATGAAAAGACGAATATGACCCACAAATATCTTCTTGAAAGGCATAACAAATGAACAATAGTACGTAAAAATAATTTCCTCATCTCGATGGATAGCAACCATTGCTACAGAAGGAGAAATAGTTCATTGTGAAAAACCTCTCATCCTGTCGCAGTGGATGACTATACAATCAAAGCAAGCACATTTGGAGCCATTTGTTAATGCATAGCATCAACAAACTTCATAACAATATGGATTTGCGAAAAATATCATAACACAAAATATAATGCAATGAAAAGACGAATATGACCCACAAATATCTTCTTGAAAGGCATAACAAATGAACAATAGTACGTAAAAATAATTTCCTCATCTCGATGGATAGCAACCATTGTTACAGAAGGGGAAATAGTTCATTGTGAAAAACCTCTCATCCTGTTGCAGTGGATGACTATACAATCAAAGCAGGCACATTTGGAGCCATTTGTTAATGCATAGCATCAACAAACTTCATAACAATATGGTTTTGCGAAGAATATCATAACACAAAATATAATGCAATGAAAAGACGAATATGACCCACAAATATCATCTTGAGAGTCATGATAATGCAAACTAATACATAAAATAATTGATTAAGCAAGTGTCGCTATCGTTAACTTATCTTTTCTTAATTGAAATGCAATGTGAATGAATTTTGATACCTTATGTATCAAGTTCGAGTCTTTACTAGACATTAACATGATAAAAGTATTCTTATCTCTACGATTTACAATGATGTTTCCTAAGATGTCTTTTCTCACTGTTTCGTAATTCATGCATTCCATTAGAAAATGAAATTCAGTTTCGACAATTGAAATATCGTTTTTAGAGCAAAAAGGGCATAATCTCTCATTTCTATCCAATCCTATATGTCGACCCTTTTCAATCATAAGCTCGTGAGTAGAAGTCCTAAATCTTGCAAGTGTTCTTTTGAGCGGATATGCCAAATCCATGGAGAGGTAATGTTCGGGAATTAGCAGTGATTTATAGTATCTATACGAGTCGGCTTTAGAAGTATTTTCAAGAGATTCATACCATTTTTGCAGATAATTGTCACTAAGCCTACGTTTGAAAATTGAAAGAAAAATAGTGTGGCTCCCAACATCTTGTGCAATCCAAACATATCCAAAGCCTAACGAAAAAAGAAGATTTTTCACATGATATACCCAAGTTTTGCGACCTGCTTCATCTAGTCGTTTTAGCATATTGTAACATTGGTGAGGATATCGTTCAGTGTCCATGTGAAGAAGTTTAATCCAATAATTGATACATTGTGTCATATAAAATACACATAAGGGTTGACGGCCACATTCTCCATACACAAAAACATTAGCAGTCTGTGGTGGTAAACAACAAAAGCGCTTGCAAAAGTTCAATTGTACTGATTCAAGCTTTTCTATATATTCATACCCCCACAGCTCAGCTCCATAACACAAAATAGGTCTTACCATGCTATCAAATAACTTGAATATTTCGAATTGTCTAAATTGACCAAAGTTCATTTGATATCGAAAAATACAAGCGATGGCTTTATTTGCTTGCTTTACTGCACTCTCGTGCGTTTTAGTCCATTTAAGTTTCGGAGTCATATACATTCCGAGATACTTGTAGATTGATACAGTCTCAATTGCCTTATCGTCATAAAACCAATGTTCATAACTTCTTAAATAACCGCCATTTCTAAAAACAATAATTTTAGTTTTATCCAAATTTACTTGCATATCTACTTCTTTGCAGAATTTAGCAATTATTTGTGATAGCTTTGTAAACATGTTGACGCAGCCGTTGAATATAAATGGATGGAGTCTTTGGCCCGATGTCGTCATATATATCGAGCGCCATATAGGACCAAAATGTAAATAGATGTACAAAATTAAATTGCTTTTAGCAAACGAGAGGACCAATACTTTGAACTTAAATACTGCTTACATTGTCAACGGGGGAGAGGAAGGTCTGATGGTCCATGTCAACAGCAGAAAAAAAACTAATGAAGTACTAATTGTGCACAAATGTACCAATTTCAATGTGACCAATAAATATGTCCCTCATACCCTGTTATTGTCATGCAAAGGAACGAAACACGATACCTGATTTAAATGTAATACACTTCTAAGCGCAACGCATTATTTCGGAGACATAACTGCTGACGAAGAGTGCAGAGATTTCCGACGATCATTCGGACACCTCTGTAAACTTCGTGAGTGACTAAACGGTCCGAAATACTGTGTAACCATTGGTTACGCTTCACCTTAGTAAGACTGGAAGGAGTATCCATGGCCTAATGGTTAGACTCAAGAATTTGAAATCACACGACCCCGGTCGGTGAGTGTTCAAATCCCGGTGACGTCATTTTGACTTTCATGAAAGGCAGTCTCCTGGCTGATTTACGGAATGCTGATGGTTCAAGCCGGCTTGACCAGCCTATATGGGCAGTTGAGTATGGGGCCTTTCTCCATTATTAAGAATCGGAATTTGCAACATAACTCAAATACTGCTGAAGTGATGTAAAAAACTCATATTTAAATAGAGAATAGGTGGTTGGTGTCGTGAATCGGAAATGTTATCGGGCAAGGCGTAGGAGTATTATCCGGTGAGCCGAAGGCGAAACGGATAATATTCCTATGCCGAGCCCGATAATTTTTCCTATTCAAAGACACCAACTTTCTATTCTATTTATCCTGTTACCTTAAATGTATTCTTTCAAACAAACAAGATGTAAATAAAACACGAGAAAAAAGGACAAAATAAGTAGAGAATGATGTAAACATAACGTCATGTCGTTCTTATGACGTCATGACTCGTCACGTGCATGTGATATAGGGTTAGTGCCTGATATCACAAATGTTATACGGCACCTAGTTATCGGTCCCAAAATGACACTAGTGACAGGATAAACACATTTATCCCCAAAACAGTTTTAAAGGGTCACGTATATAAGGTTAAATACTGAATTAGAAATGCAATTTGAATAACATCTTTGGCGATTCGTGATTAAACAGTTCGGACTGACTATCCTAGATATATCTTTATTATAATAGCAATGATGCACACTGTTTAATGCATTCAATTGATCAGGTATAAGAAAAAACTTGTTTTCAACATTTGTGAAACTTAAATTGTTTTGTTGAGTATTTAAACAAACAACTGTAAATGACATTGCCGCCACCAGGAATGGTCGCAGCATGTAATCAGTGCGTGAATCTTGGAAGCTCGTAACACTATGTAGACTTGAAGTGATATAAAACCGCGTACCTGATAAGAGAGTTCACGGCCTTCTAACACAGATCTTCACGAGACACACAGCGAACCGCCATGTTGCTCTCCTTAATTGTACCCGCCATTTTGGGTAAGTACATTTTAATTAATTCATTGTTGTTTTGTTAGCTTTTATTCGGCAGGTACCTACGCAATGAACACGCTTTTTGCTATCATCGACGACTTCCCGACGGTTCAACATGTACTCCTGTTTTTCAGTACATAGTCTGCGATGTCCTAAATAATTTCGAAAAACCCTTCCCTCCACGAATGTCTATCTTAACTACACCTGTGGAAACACATGAACCTATTTCGATGGAATACGGTTCAATTGAACCCTTAGATGAACATACATGGTTTATGGTTTTGGGTTTAAAAACTCCCGATTATCAAATCGTCGCTATGCGTTGACGAAGCAGAGTTAGTGAACCCTATTTGATAGATTAATTGATTTGCTGGTTATTTCGGGGCAGCACTGTATTAACAGTTTTTATTTTTATTGGTGCAACTCGCTGAAAAATGAAATACATCCTTTATAACATGTTTATTTTGATGCATTACTGTATAATTGCCAATTGAGCAAAGAACAGCTTTGACTATATAACTCAACGAAACAAGCAAACAAGCGTCATGCATAATTGATGTGATAAGCTTCTAACTTCCGCCAAAGTAATTGTTAATTTCATGAAGATAAGTTAAAACCCTTTAACATTATTGCAGCTATATCATTGCGGCCAAAGCGCCTGTTTATTCACTCCCCTGCTATCCCACCCAGACAATATCGTGCCCGGCATCAGATAACCAACCGATTCACCTTCGGCTAACCGGAAAATATTTCTACGCCTTGTCTGATATCGTTTCCGATTCAATGCACATCATTGAGATACATCTAACCGTAAAGATATATTTTTTAATTTTCAGTGCTAGGTGGCACGGATGCCGTCACCAAGATGTGCTACCACTGTACACATGTAAAGGACGAGTCCGCCTGTACCTCAATAAAGAGGTGTCTGGGGGAAGAGGCAAGTGTTTTGATTGGCTATTACTGGCTCCCTATCTGTTTAGAAACAGAAATGAAACGGGTTTTAAGATGGCGGCGACACCCATATACATTGTATGTCCTTATATGCCAAGACCATCTGCTTAGAAACGGAAATGGTGTTTAACCCTTTACCAAACGCCGAATTTTCAACTGTCCCAAATTGAAAGAGTTTGCAGACGACATTTCAAAATGTGATGAAATTGGAAAGGGATCTATGATAGAGTAGAACACCTTGTGGAAAAAGGAGAAATTGCTCTCAACGAACAATTTTTCTCTTTTTCCCCACAGTTTTTTTCCAGAGTCGTTTGGAACATAGTGGTGAAATGCCGTTATCGCTTGTAAATGGGTTAAACATTGTGGAGACACCCCAAAAAAGCATCCAATTGTCCTATTTGTATAAGAAAACGAAATATTTTTTCAATCTAAATGATCAGAAATAAACACAAGAATACATTGCTTCTAGATTAACTAATACATCCGACAAAAAAATGAAAACCCCCACCATTTAGATTTCCTCTAAATCTGGATGAAAATCTTGGGGAAGCAGTGATTGATGCCGCTTAGCAAAGCAAGACTATTCTGAGGAGTGCACCATCCTACAATCACAACCATATACTAAGGCAATACCAGTCCAAGAATGACTTAAGGAATGCTGGGGTCTTCCTTCATCATTAAGAGTCGGACATCACTACATAACTGTAATAATGTTGATGTGATGTAATCCCATATGAATAAATAAATACTCTGATACTCTGAGTAGTAGTGTAATACTAAGGAGACCTTTATCAAACAAAATGCCGTTTGCCTTATATTGCAGAAATGCCAGACTAAAGTAGAGTACCTGAACGGAGAATACCTACTATCGAAGGGATGTGCGCCTCATCACGTAAGTTGGGCGATTGCATCGTCGTTTTATCGTCTTTCTTACACTAAAAACGTCGTAAAATAACAAAACCATTGTAGTAAGCACAATAACGAGAACGCAAGCCAATTTGTCAATCATTCAGTCATTCGCCATCCCCCACACTTCCGCTCCTTATAATTGTGTTGGCTGCTTAAGAACATTCTCGGTAGTACTGTCTGCGCACTTCATATGCGCATCCAAGGGAGATAATAATCTATTACCGAAGTGGTACTTGCACAGTAGTCGGATAAACGTTTTTATTCGGATGGCATTTACTGTATGCACTTTTTTTTCAAAGAATAATCATATAATCCTGACACTATAAAAGGTTATTAACTTTATCATATATTTCTCATCCATATAAAGCCCCCAGCTTCTATTTTTCAAGTTAAATAACATATCGAAAAATCAGAAAATTCAATAAATTGATTATTTTCTTATCAAACTGTAAAAAATGTCCTTAAATTGTGTCCTTTAATATTTAACTGAGAAGACAAAACCGTTTGTAGAACTCCTGTTCTGCAATCGCATCAGCGACTTATGGCTGCTACGACCCCGGTATGAAACATTTTACGTTGAAGCTTGTCTGTTAGAACTCGTATACGGTAATCGCGTCATTGGTTGTTGACAACTTAGACCACAGTGTTCAACATTTATCTGAGGAGCCATGCATGTTTGAAGAAATTTTGTTCTGTAATGGTACCATTGACTGTTTGGCGCTAAAACCCCAGTGTTAAGAAGACAACATTAAAGCCCGTTTGTTTGTAGAAATGGGTGCATGTACCGATATCACACCATTGGTCGTCGGACGCTAAGACCCCAACGTTATATATTCAAAGATAAAGCTCGTTTGTTTGTTTGTTCGTATGGATGTTAACACCCAATTGTTAAAAAGGAATAATGTACCACAATTGCACTATTGGCTACTGACCGCTAAGGCACCAGTATTAAATATTCAACATGAAAGCTCGTTTGTTTGTAAGAATCGTTTACCACAATTGTCCCATTGGCCATTTGCCGCTAAGGCAACAGTATTAAGTATTTGACATTGAAGCTCGTTTGTTTGTTTGTTGTTTAAGATATTAACACCCTTTTATTAAAAAAGATTTATTACTGAAGCTCGTCTGTTTGTAGGAATCATGTACCACCATCGCGCCATCTGTTGTTGGCAGAAAGCGCGCACATCATGAACATGGTACCGTGATATGCAAGAAGTGTTGTTCGACAGACCGCTGCAACGACGATGACTGTGGTAACATCACTCTTTTATATATCTACATTGTTGCTATCTTATTATTCGATTTTGATAAGTATAACGTTGTCATTTGATTTTGTATGGTTGTTTTATTTGTTATATTTTTGCATTACTTTTTGTATGTTTATAAGTATGTATTTACATGCATTTTCCATTATTTAATGTATGTGCATATGTTGTCATGACGATGAACCTTAAGTGTTCTAGTTATGAAATAAACTCCTGTTCTGTTCTGTTCTGTTCTGTGATATTTGCCTTGGGCATCGTGGCAAGGCCGTATCACAGTGGTTCAGTGGTAGAGCTTTGGCCTAGGGACAAGAGGTTCGTGGATTCGAATCCCATGAGAAGCAGGATCTGCCATGTGACCTCTCATCAAGCTACACATTCGGTGCGAGTACTGGTAATGTATACAGGAAGCAGAATCGAGAGTGAATAATGGTTGTAATAGAAGTTGTTATTGTATCAAATCTCTTCTTTGGTTGGTACTATTATTTGTTTAGTTGGGACTTTACCCCGTGGCAGCAGTAGAACATTAGATCCTTTAACCCTTACTGTGCTGGAACCAACTTCATGCTAGTGCAAACAGGTTAGACCCAGGCCAGCCGGCCAGTAAATTAATGGCTGGCCTTTGATCCTACATATTTGATACTCTTTTTATCTTTCCTCATCAAAATGAAGCAGACCTTTAAGTTTTTGGAAAGCAGACGACACTAACAGCTATTTTTAGAATATTACCTAGCATTATAAGGATTAAGTGTGTATTCCGTAAATTAGCATGTATTTCTATCCAAGTGTCACATCGCTTTTGAGAGCTACCCCATACAAACTTTTCAAACTTAGATAAATTGACGCTTCCTAAATTAATTATATTCGATAAAGCTAATTTCAATACTAAGTTAAACAGCAATAACAAAGCTGCATTGTTTCAACGACATTGTTTTATTACAATCCTTGAACAAGCACAACTAAATATTTGAGCTTGAACTCTTTTATAGAAGAGGTGTTTGCAACCACCACCACGTCCACTACAATGGCATCTACTACAACACCATTGCGTAAGTAATGGACAAGCTGCTCTTGGAGAAATGAGCAATTTATAATTTTGTTAAAGGAGTTTCTTTTTGTTGAAAAAACCAAACCATTTTAGTGAGGTTATATGGACTGAGAGGTTTTGTAAAACTGAATTTTTGTCTGATCATATCGATCCGATTTAATGAAAAGAATAACGTTTTCAGATAATGATATTGTAATCTTTCGCATATCTTCGTTTGCTCACGATGCTCGCAGATTCGTTGGAATGCCATTTGAGTCAATACCTTCTAAATGATCCAATAAAACCTTGTAGATGAATACTGTTTTTACTCTCCCTTTCCGTGCCCTCCCCCCCCCCCCACTTACCTAATGACCCCCTCTCTTCCTTTGGTCCTCTCTCTTCATATGTGTTTCTTTGGATTTTGTTTTATATAAGTATGTCCGTCTCCACAATACTTCCTTTCTTTCTCTCTATATCTCTCCTCTCTCTAAATATCAACCTCTCTCTATGCCACTCTCTTAAGTTCATCTAATATGCTCTTTGGCTCTTGAACTCTTACTTTGATTCTCTATCTTCATTCCATCTTCATTGCCCCAACTATCTTTCTAAAATGGATGTGCTATTACTATCTCTCTCACTCTTTTTCTCTCTCTCTCTCTCTCTCTCTCTCTCTCTTTCTGGCTTTCTCCCCCTGTCTCTCTTTCTCTCTTTCCCTCCCTCTTTCTCTCTCTCTCGCTCCCTTCCTCTCTCCCCCCTCTTTCTTCTTCCCTCCCCCTCCCTCTCTCTCTCTCTTCTCTCTCTCTCTCTCTCTCTCTCTCTCTCTCTTCTCTCTCTCTCTCTCTCTCTCTCTCTCTCTCTCTCTCTCTTCTTTCTCTCTATCTATATCTATCTTTCATTTTTGTATTTTTGTTATCATCCTCTCTCACACTTAAGCACCTGCCCAAACGCACACATTTCTAAAAGGTGCTCCTTCGTTTACACTTCTATATAATCATACAAAGAATGCAAAATTATTACCTGGAAGAAAAGTAATCAAATAAATAGCTTGTCATGTATCATCTCTCTCAAACAGTCTTCATCCTATTGCAGCTGTATGCCGTGACCACGAAGTGGATGGGTTCCTTTGCTCCGATTATTCAATATTTGACTTTTGTACCGATACCTCCAGCTTTGCACACAAACTCGCAGTAGAAAGGTGTCCAAAGTTCTGTGGATTCTGTGATTCTAACGGCAATTACAGAGGTATGTTCGCATCTTGCTTGTCCCGTGACACCTTTTCAACCCTTTACCAGACGCCAATTTTTTGGATATTCCAAATTCAACGAGTTTGTTCGCAGAAGACATTAAAAATGTGATAAAATCGAAAAATAAACTTCTAATAGTTCAAAAAATCTTGTGAGAAAATAAATAATTCTAAACGAACAATTCCTCCTTTTCCCGCAATGTTTTCCAGAGTCGTCTGCAACAAACTGGTCAAATGTGATAATTGTTAAGTAATGGGTGAAAGGGAAACTAAGGAATGTAGTTGCCAAAAGCAATTACAGTTATATTAGGACTGACTACAGAAAATAAAAGCTTTAAGATGTTGTTGTCTTTTCTAATTACTTCTAAATTTTAAAACGAAAATCGATATGATATATTCATTACATTACGTGGGTAACAAAACGTTAAAATGGTTTTTTAACCCTTATAGAGTTGGAACCGACTTCATGCTTATGCAAACAGGTTAGATCACAGCCCAGCCACAAAGTGATTTGGCGGCTGGCCTTTGATCTTACCTGTTGCTACTCTGATTATCTTTGCTTCTCAAACTTAAGCAGATATTTAAGGTTTTCGGAAGCAGACGGCACTAAAACCCTGTTTTTATGAAAATGTCCCAGCATTCTAAAGGTTAACATTCCTCGTTACTTAACACAATTTTGATTTTAATTTGATCATTTCTTAGTTGCCAATCACTTGTTTTCCAAAATATGAAAATTTAAAAAAAACCCAAACACTTCGATGTAGTCAGTTCACAATGAAAGATATAAATCAACTAAATATTGCACGATACCACTAATAATTTAATACGCAAATGAGAAAACAAACAGTGAAAAAAAGTTCGATGTAGTCTGTTTACAATGAACCATAGATATCAATTAAATAATACACGATACCACTATAAGTTAAATACCCAATTAAGAAAACAAACAACAAATTCTTTAAACAGCCACAACAACACTGGTTCCGACGACCACACCAAAGCCAACGACGACGACCGTCAGGAAAACGACAACCAAGATGCCTACAACCACCAAGATGCCAACGACAACGCCACCAACCACCATGATGCCAACGACCACCAAGATGCCAACGACAACGAAAATGTCAACAACCGACATGATGCCAACGACCACTATGGTAATGACTGATGGAGTCGATCTTGATACGACAACCACGCAGGTACTATACCCAAACTCTTCACAGCGGTGACGTTATTCTAACCACTGCCTTCAAGTTAACTAATTGAGCTGGATTTCCGTCCATTTCCGGACAAACCCATGTAATTTACGAGTTTTACCGAACTTTATTAATGTTTTGGGATGGTTTTAGGTTTTTTTTTTAATTTGTAAGAGGGTGCATCATATGACTCTTTATCTTATAAAAATAAGTCGTATGCATAAATGTGCCTATGTTTAATCCGTTTCTAGCAAGGAAAACACATTTTCCGGCACTCGTGTTTTCAAGTATTTTCCTCGGCGTGCTATTTTGGCATTCCATGTGACAATTCATGCAGTATGTCTAGTGTCATATGACCTATAGGATGACAGTGGTTAATGAAGTGAAAAGTGATATTGACCTGTAAGTAGGAGTTTGGTATAACCTCTCTTACTAAGAAGCCTGTTCCTTGTTTCGTTCACATATATAAATGCAGGTTTACCAAGAATGATAACTCCTTGACAGTACTTGAATCAATAAATGATGGTGTTAATCCCGATTTTTTTGGGGGGTGAAGCTGCACAGCTTCTTTTATATCATTTGTATTACAATAATATAACGACAATTCTAAAAAGAAAATACACACAGATAAAGAGAGGTAAAACAAATAGACTGCAGAAAAAAGGAAAAATTAAATATTATTACAGTCATAATCATGTATCTAGTGACAAGCACTCAATGTGTTCATAAGGAATCAATTTTGAATCCCATTTCGTATTGTATGTACCTGGTGTACATTGTTAAAACAGTTTGTATCCAGAGAAGCGATGTCACGAAGAGACCTCTTATCTGGATCCAAGTGTTTTACTCTCTAAGGTAGAATATGTTTGTAAATGTTTGTAATCCTGATTTTACCATAGCCGAAGAAATTTCGGTATATCCGTTACGATTCCTGTAACCAGGTTCGCCCGTTCCTTGTTGAAATCAAAAACAAACTTGTATAGTTATGTGGATTGAAATTGAACAAGGACGAAACTCTTTGTAGCGTAAGAACGTTGAAATTGAACAAGGATGGAGGACCTTACAGCTTAAGAACGTTGAAATTGAACCAGGATTGAGCTCTTTGAAGCCAAAGAACGTTGAAATTTAACCAGGATTGAGCTCTTTCAAGCCAAAGATTATTGAAATTGAACTAGGATTGAGCTCTTTGTTGCCAAAGGACATTGAAATTGAACCAAGATTGAGCTCTTTGTATCCAAAGGACATTGGAATTGAACTAGGATTGAGCTCTTTGTAGCCAAAGGACATTGAAATTGAACCAGGTTTGAGCTCTGTGTAGCCAAAGAACATTGAAATTGAACCAGGATTGAGCTCTTTGAAGCCAAAGAACGTTGAAATTGAACCAGGATTGAGCTCTTTGAAGCCAAAGAACTTTGAAATTGAACAAGGATGGAGAACCTTATAGCTTAAAAACGTTGTAATTGTACAAGGATGAAACACTTTGTAGCTTATGAACGTTAAAATTGAACAAGGATGGAGGTCTTTGTAGCTAAAGAACGTTGAAATTGAACAAGGGTGCAACTCTTTGTAGCTTGAGAACATCAAAACTGAACATGTACGCAACTCTTTGTAGCTTAAGAACGTTGAAATCGAAATAGGGCGCCACACTTTGTAGCTTGATAACGTTAAAATTGAACTAGTGCGCAAGTCTTTGAAGCTTGAGAACGTCAAAATTGAACATGTGCGCAACTCTTTGAAGCTTGAAGCGTCAAAACTGAACATGTACGCAACTCTTTGTAGCATAAGAACGTTGGAATTGAACAAGGATGCAGCATTTTGTAGCTTGAGAACGTTGAAATTGTACAATGATACAACTTTTTGAAGCTTAAGAACGTTCAAATTGAACAATGCTCCAACTTTTTGTAGCTTAAGAACGTTAAAATTGATCTAGGATGCAGCACTTTGTAGCTTAAGAACGTTCAAATTGAACAAGGATGCAACTCTTGAAGACATTTTCTTACGCACGGGCGTTATTCCAGATGATATTTATAGTGTCATTCTCACGGCAAGGTTTGTCGTTTCACTCAGGTTTAATTTCGCTTTCCACAGTTGTCGTTCATCATCCAATCCACAAACACGCGTTTGCAGCCGAATTAAGGAACGATAACTGGCTGTATAGCTTTTATCGGTGAAGAAATAGTGACGCCAGTGACGCTGTATATAACTTGTCTATTAATTTCGATATTGGCATTTCCAACCTTATTTCAGTTATGTTTTGATATCCGACTCCTTATGATAGAGAAAGACCCCAAACTTAACAGCATATTGGTATTCCGTACTTCAGTCGGGAGACTGCCTCTCAAGAAAATCCAAATGCCTTTTCCGAGATTTGAATTCAGACGGAGAAGGTCATGGCTACATGCCGATGGTTGTTCCTGGCTTGACCAGCACTTATTGGCAGTTGGGTATGGGGGTTTTCTTCCATAATTGAAAGTCGGGCGTCCCAACATAACTGATATTAGTGTTGAAGTAAAAAACCCTTTTCAAATAAAACTTAAATACGTATACAATTTTACGCTGTCACAAGTGCCATTTTCGGATCGATGACAGGGTGCCGCATAATATTGTTAGTTTAAAAGAATACGTAAATGTAACAGGATAAATAGAATAGATGATTGGTGTCTTTGAATAGAAAATGTTATCAGGCTCGGCTTCGGGATATTATTCGTTTTGCCTTCGGCTCACCGGATAATATTCCAACGCCTTGCCCGATAGTATTTCCGATTCACGACACCAACCATCTATCCTCTATTAATTTTTTTCAGGCCTCTGCGTGTGTCGACAAGGAAGACCCGGCCTTTTCGTGCCAGCAATGGGCGTCTTACGGGTTCTGTCAGGCAAACAGTGGTACCGGCCACGAAATTGCATTGGAGAGGTGCAGCAAATACTGCGGATTCTGCCAATAGATTTATACTGTATTCTCAATTAAATAAAACACATACGTTTGGTGTAAGATTAGTTTGTAATTGTTTATATTAGATCATTTGTGAAACAATGTTGAACATGTGCAATTTCGATAAAACACTTAATAGTGAAACAATTTCTTTCAGGTACAATTTAAATAAACCACTCTCGATTCTCACTTGAATTGAAAAGATACGTTTGGGCTAAGATAAGTTTGAAATTGTTTATATTAGACCGATTGTGAAACAATTACTTTCATGTACAATTTGGATAAACCACTCTCGATTCTCACTTAAATAAAGAAGGAAAATACGTTTTGGAAATACAGAGTTTGAATTTGTTTATATTAGACCAATTGTGAAACAATGTCTTACATGTACATTTTAGATAAACCGCTCTCAATTCTCACTTAAATATAATACGTTTGTGCAAAGATACGTTTGAAAGGGCTAGGTTCACAAACAGGGTATTTTAGCCCAAACATTTTTCCGATACTAAAGTCATTAAATTTATAACATTCTTTCATTTTCCCTCAAAACACTTATAATTAATCTTGATAAAGATAATTAATTCTAAAAAAATCATTTTTTTTAAAAAGAATTTGTATGTCATTTTCCCTGAATTCTACCAAAACAGCGATTTTTAGGCAATTTGTTGTGGTATTTGATGAAAAAAAATATGAAGAGCCACAAGAGACACCAAGATTTTTTCAGACAATGATATCGAGAATATGATTAAACAATGGGCGAAAAATGGTGGTGTCGGGTGTGGCTCTTCATATCTTAAAATAAAGTTTTCTCATCTTGGATCTTGCCTAGGAAAAACACTTTGACCAAAAGATAAATTGCCCCCTTCTTATTGCCAATATGGCTGTAATTTATAACGCTTTGCCAAACGCAAAATTTTTAACTGTCCCAAATTGAAAGAGATTGCAGACTACATTTCCAAACGTGATGAAAGTGAAAAACAGTTTTCTTATAGGGTAGAAAACATTGTGGGGAAAGGAGAAATTGCTCTTGGAGTATTTGTTAAGTATCCAGAAATCACTCATCGAGAGTGGCTTTTCACAAGCTTTGAGCTTCCTTCCCAATCGACGTAAAAGAAAGTTAGTTTATCTTTTGTAACTTGTAGTGTGAGTGTACATGCTTTCGGCGCTTATGCTCTTAGTAGACATTCCCTATTTGTGGGGATCATTATCTAGAAGATTTTCATTTCGGCCCTGTGTCAGTTTGCAAAGTCACGATCTTGTGTATACACCATAACCTTTTATTACGTAGTCTGATAAGACAGATTTAATGTGAAGAATTTCCAGATGGCTTTATGCTAGACTAAAGAGAACTAACCGTTGAAGTGAAGCGATAATGCCATACTAGCATCGAATAAACTATTAACCAATTAAACAGGGTCCTGGGTGGCCCAGTGTTTAAATTGGCGGGCTTGGAACTCGGGGTCTGAAAAATTGTTGATATGGCGTTAAACACCATACATGATACCAACTCCACAAACACAATCTCATGATCGTTGAATTCCGTTCATAATCAGTATGGAAACGCGCAAATCGCAAATGAATGGATACTTATTTCTTTCATCAGTATAATTCAACTTTTTTATACCCAACACTTATCAAAATCGTTGTCTGACATTTGGAATGTAACACATTCAATTATACCGAGATAAGCACAGTGTCAACGATTTTACAGCTTAACGGGCTTCACTAGTACTATGCTACAGCTCTGATGTGTCTTTATAAAGAACACCCCTGTGCTGTCGGAAGGCCTTAAACCACAAACCCTCCTTTCACAAGTCCTGTAAGGGACCTCCGTGGCCAAATGGTTAGAGTACATATCTTGATATCACATGCCCCCTCCGCGTTGATTCGAATCCCGGTGACGGCTTGTGAATTTTCATGAGAGGTAGTCTTTCCACTGACTAATGGAATGCTGCCAGTTCTACCTGGCTTGGCCAGTCGTTATGGGCAGTTGAGTATGCGATATTCCTCCATCAATAAGCGTCGGGCATCGCAACATAACTGAAATAATGTTGACGCGATGTAAAACCGATATAACATAAAAATAAACAGGTCCTCCAGCTTAATCACTGACCAACGCAAGACCTACACCAATTTCTATGACATGACGCAAACGTCGATTCTAAAGCGGTCACAGAAAGGTTAAGATTAGTCTGGTTCCCTATGAAAACTCTTAAACCCTTACACTGCGTACCCATTTACATTAGACACGGTATTTCCTCACCAACGATCACTTTCCGATAAAAACCTCCTTCATTTGATTTTTAGAACCGGGACCTTTCACTGCTTTTGACAAGTGCTCAGTTATACAAGACTCCCCGAGTATTCTAACAGTACAGTATACAAGGCGAGGAAAATGTTACCTGTCAATCGACATTCCGCAATCAACTGATTGAACTAAGCATTGTCGTAGCTTCTTTAAGGTACTTTATACACGTGCCTAGACGTTTATTTCAAGAAGCGAAAATAAAAAAATAAATAAATAAAAAAAAAAAAGCTCAAAAATCGTAACAGAAGGGCTTCTATTTCCTTCCTAAACACCATATAGTTCCATTTTTGTGCACTCAAATACATGCCAGAACGATGCACCTGAGCGATGTCAGACTGTATTTCTTTCCCGGGAGAGCATGTCCCTGAACCCCCTAGAATGACGTACCTACACATTAATTTCAGTCAACCTACGCCCCTGCCAAAAACAATCGAAAATGCCTCTGATTAACGGATAGGAATTGCTCCAAATGGGCTTAAAAATGCATGCCTTTTTTCACATTCCTTTCTGTAAGATACCATGTTGGACAGTGTTAATCTACCATATAACGTCTAGATAAACAGGATTAGTTGCCCCATTGTCTTTCGTCATTTCTAGCAGAACTCTTTTATGTTGAATAACTTTTATAACGAACGTCTGTTCTAGAATGTTCCACTCGTGATTTGATGATGTAATTCCCCTGTGCATGCTCATTCCACAGTACGTGTGCCTTGCAAAGTGCTCCTAGGTTCAAGAACCAAATTTTATCCTGTTACCTGTGTCATTTTGGGACCAATAACTAGGTGCCGTATAACATTTATGATATCCGGCACTAACCATATAACACATGCACGTGACGAATCATTACGTCATTAGAACACCATGACGTCATTTTTACACCATTCTCTACTTTTTTTTACTTTTTGCTCGTGTTTTATTTACATCTTGTTTGTTTGAAAAAAAATACGTAAAGGTAACAGGATAAATAGAATAGAAAGTTGATGTCTTTGAATGAGAAAAGTTATCGGGCTCGACTTCGGAATATTATCCGTTTCGCCTTCGGCTCACCCGATAATATTCCGAAGCCTTGCCCGATAACATTTCCGACTCACAACACCAACCATCTATTCTCTATAAAAACCTGTTTCTCTCTGTTATTGCGTGTTCGCTTCTTATGATGACCAGGCTATTTAGGCTTTCAAACTATTACATGTAAGCCTGGTAATACACAATTATTTGCATATATCTAATTTTTTTTAACGCGAGTCGACAACACTGCAACTTTATGTCACTGATAAGCATGTGTAATGGGTCCCGCCCTCTTAATCATATAGTATGTAGGTAATTATTAGGGGCTAGTCGTATATAACGCTTGATTAGGTAGTGAACAATAAACGAAATAAATTGTTGACTCGATTAAAGAAAGAATGATAACGCCCTTAACATAACAAAAAAGCCTTACAAACAAATAAACGTATATTTGAACTTCCCCTAAACCTACTGATAGACCCAGACATGCCAATAGATAATAAACGGATGTTTAAGCTTCTCAAAATCATAACGATTTTACCAAACAAACGAATTAATAAACGGGTGTTTTTTTAAATTTACCCTACCTTGTCTTAAACATAACAATAACCAAACATATCAATAAATAAACGAATGTTTGAGCTTTCGATAAACATACCAATAGGGCCAAACATATTTATAAATAAACGGATGTTTGAGCTTTCCATAAACATACCAATAGAGCCAACAAAATCTATTAATAAACGGATGTTTGATTTTTCCATAAACATACCAATATATAGCCAAACATATCAATAAATAAACGGATGTTTGAGCTTGCCCTAAACATAACAGTTGAGCCAAATATACCTATAAATATACGGATGTTTGAGCTACCCTGGATATACCAATTTAGCCAAAACAGACCAATATATAAACGGATGTTTGAGCTTCCCCTAAACATACAAATAGAGTCTGACAATCATTAAACAAACGGATGTTTAAACTTTTCTTAAACATACCAATAGATCAAAACATGCCATAAACTGATGTTTAAACTTTCCATTAACATATAAGTAAACAGACGTTTGAGCCTTTCCGTAACATAGTTATAAAGCCAAACATACCAATAAATAGACTGTTGTTTGAACTTTCCATAAACAAAGCGAAAAAGCAAAACAAAAAAAAGGAAATAAATAAACGGATGACAGGGCTTAATATGATTAAGTCAAATACGCCAATAAATAAGCGGATGATAGGGCTTCCCTTTAACATAGCAGTAGAGCCAAACATACCAATAAATAAACAGATGATAGGGCTTCCCTTTAACATAGCAGTAGAGCCAAACATACCAATAAATAAGCGGATGATAGGGCTTCCCTTTAACATAGCAGTAGAGCCAAACATACCAATAAATAAACAGATGATAGGGCTTCCCTTTAACATAGCAGTAGAGCCAAACATACCAATAAATAAACAGATGATAGGGCTTCCCTTTAACATAGCAGTAGAGCCAAACATACCAATAGATAAGCGGATGATAGGGCTTCCCTTTAACATAGCAGTAGAGCCAAACATACCAATAAATAAACAGATGATAGGGCTTCCCTTTAACATAGCAGTAGAGCCAAACATACCAATAGATAAACGGATGATAGGGCTTCCCTTTAACATAGCAGTAGTGCCAAACATACCGATGAATAAATGGATGATAGGGCTTCCCTTTAACATAGCAGTAGTGCCAAACATACCAATAAATAAACAGATGATAGGGCTTCCCTTTAACATAGCAGTAATGCCAAACATACCGATGAATAAATGGATGTTTGAGCTTACCATTCACATAACAATACAGCAAAACATACCAATAAATAAACAGATGTTTGAGCTTGCCTTAAACATACAAATAGATTCACACATATCAATAAAGAAACCGATGTTTGAGCGTTCCCTTATCATACCAATAGAGCCTGCCAATCAAATACATAAACGGATGTTTTAGCCACATTTAGACATACCAATAGAGCCAAACTTACCAATAAATAAACGGACGGCGGACGGACGGACATTAACGTAGTTACACATACACACAAATACATAGACAAATAGACATCTAGATACAGCCATACATATACAGATACTGGGACAAATATTCGCATATATATCCAGACACATATACACACATCGAAATGTATTCAAATAGAAACATAAACATACAGACACCAATATAAATAGATACTTAGATACACAGACAAACATAGACACTCATATTAATAGACACATGTTCACATTGATTCACAAATACACATACACATAGACACGCATATTAATAGGCACATAGGCACATGTACATATGCATATATGCACACGAATAAATATATAAACGGATACACAGATACATAGACACACAGGTACACATATACACAGGTACACATATACAAATTGATGTACAGATACATTAAGTCACAGTCACACATAAAAGCAGATACATAGACACATATTATCACATACACATAGATACACAGACATAAATAGATATATAGATACATTAAGTCACAGACACACAGGAATTCAGATACATAGACACAACGACACACATATACACATACACACATATACACAAACATATAGACAGACATATCGACATATCAACACATAGAAACACATACAGATTCAAAGGCACCAAGGGAAAGCCAACTCAAATGGGCCAGTCCCCTTATAAAGGCTTATATAATTACGTCCATATGTAATGCTAGGCAGGAATTTAATCAGTGAAGACAAGCAACATTAGCATTTGGAGCACTAATATAATTGAATTGGGTCAGACAACTTTTCCGTACCGTCACACATAATCGGATCGAGATAAGGCGACTTTTGTTTATACAGACAGACTTCTTCTCGATCCGCGAACAATGCTGTTTCTTCGCATCGGACTTGTGCTATGTCTGGGTAAAATAGTTTGTATTTACGTTAATTTGTGGTACATCGATTCAATTAACAATGTATTTAGCTATGTATTTGCATATGTTTCCAGTAAGAGCATTATAAGAAAAGAAAACAAAAACATAGAATACTTCGACGAAAAAGTCCAATATGGACGCATCTTATCTTCTTGGTTATACGTGGTTTATATTAATCAGCTTTACACATATTGAAGCTGGTTGTGTATCATTGCATTATTACAACAAAAACCCATACCAATGGTTCGAGCCGGCTTGACCAGCCCTTATGGCCGTTGAATTTAGGGAATTCGTCAATCATCCTAACTGTTAGAGCACACTGTATTCCTGCAAGTTGCCTTACCAGACACATTATTGCTGTAGCAATTACCGAAATTGTCATGAAAGAATGTTACCAGTACCAAAATACAAGAGAAAAGCAAATTCTTACACAAAGAAGTAGGATTTGTTTTATGGAGAAAGTAGTAGCAGTTTTTCTATAGAAAGAAAGTAGTTCCGGATTTGCTATACAAAGAAAGAAGGACTTTATGTACAAAGAGAGTAGTGCCGCGTTTGTTATACAAAGAAAGAAGTACCGAGTTTGTTATACAAAAAAGATGTGCCGAGTTTGTTATACAAAGAAAGTAGTACCGGATTTGCTATACAAAGAAAGTAGTGCCGAGTTTGTTATACAAAGAAAGAAGTGCTGAGTTTGTTTTACAAAAAAGATGTGCCGAGTTTGTTATACAAACAAAGTAGTACCGGATTTGCTATACAAAGAAAGTAGTGCCGAGTTTGTTATACAAAGAAAGAAGTGCCGAGTTTGTTTTACAAAAAGTAAGTGCCGAGTTTGTTTTACAAAAAAAAAGTGCCGAGTTTGATATACAAAGAAAGTAGTACCGGATTTGTTATACAAAGAAAGAAGTGCCGATTTTTTATACAAAGAAAGAATTGCCGAGATTGTTATACAAAAAAAGTAGTACCGGATTTGCTAAACAAAGAAAGTAGTACCGCACTTGTTATACAAAGACAGATTTGCAGTTATTTTATACAAAGAAAGTAGTACCAAGTTTGAACCCCAAGATGGTATCTTTATTACATAAACGTTATCATCGAAGCAGATGAGCTAGGCATTTACGCTCAACTAAATACTGAACACGGTTATATCTAAGCGGACTGTATCAAAGAGATTCGCAACCTTTCGTCTACATTTACAAGATTGTTGTAACCTTGAATCTCAAGAGTAACCTTTTTGTGTGAATGAAGAAAACGTTGATTGGAGGGGTACAGGCCGACCTGCACTCTTCGATCATGTCTTCCCATTTTGGATTTGATTTAACTATTCTTTCTTAACGGTCAAACAATGAGATATATTTGTTGTTCGTTCTAATAGCGACGTTGCTTGGTGGGGTACAGGCCAAGCGTCCCCCTTCGACTATGTTTTCCTATTTCGGATTCATTATTTAACTATTCTTTCTTAACTGTCAAACAATGAGATATGGTTGTTATTTTGTCCTTATAGCGACGCTGCTTGGATGGGTGCAGGCACAGCTTCCCACGACAATCATGTGTTACACGTGTGCGGACACGACGAATCCCGACGACTGTACCTCAATACATAAATGCCATCGGGGCGAACATGTATGTATAAGTCCAACGCAGTATATGGCCGAGTTCATGATGTGTAAACATGTGATATAGACTGAATGTAACGGTAGCACTTGCCTTAGCACCAACGACATACCTTTATGAATTGTCGTCTTATTTAATAAGAGCTATTGGACATATGGACAATAGAAGTCAATCAATTATATCGTTGTTAAAACATCTAGATGAGATTGTCTTTCTCAAATTTCCACTAAAGCCTTTCTAAGAAAGCCTTGATTTTCGTCGTGGTCTAGTGGTTAAGGCATTCGCCTTTGGACGTGAAGGTATAAGGTTCGAGCCCCTAGGGAAACGTTTGTCCGGATGTGTTTCTTGTAGGACTTGTTCCGAAATGGGTGAATGATTCGTGAGCCACGAGCTAGTTACAATAATGATTACCGACTTATATCCGCTTTGCGCCTTAAAAAGTGGTAGGTACTTGACATAACCAGCGAACTTTTGTCTCACAAGCCAAACGTGATGGCCCTTTCACTAGAGGTGACACTATAACAAACAAAACCTTGATTTTTACCTTTACCATTTAAGTTTCCATTTTCCGATTATCTACTGATCAATAGTTAATACGATATAGAATTTGAAAGGATTCTTTTCGAGACCTGAGCGAACATAAAAGCAAAATTAAAAGCTGTGATATACCAAGTCCTTAATCAAATTAGACGACTGTGTTGTTGTTGCATTTGACATTTCCACCGAAAAAAAAACGAACGTACAACGAACGCAGTCTTGCAAGAGTAGATATAGCGGCTTTCTTCATTTTTAATTATTCAGAGGCGTTTTCGCTGGATAAACCTGATACAATCAGATTGAGGCTATTTATTACTTATATATACCATTTCAGACCTGTTTCTCGGCTGTTACCGTTTTGAACGGAGTCAGACATTTGTCGAAAGGATGCATGCACGACCCAGTAAGGATGGCTTTTTTTTTATATATATCATACATGTTGCTTTGTTTAAATGGCACAGAAGCCAACTCTAAAGATGCTGGTTTACAGGTGCGATAAATTTCTTTAAAACTGTACAACAGCTGTACGTTTACAAAAAATTATTGTATGATCGAATGTAACATAACCATCGATTAAGTGGATATCTACCATGCATCCTCCAACATACCTTAATTTTGAGGGTACATTCATTTGATTTGTATAACAATACCTAGTTACATGCACACATATTTGTGTAGTATTGCAAAAGATGTTGTATTATATTGTATGAGTACATGTATTGCCATTTACCAAAGGAAAAGCCGATGATTCATAGAAATGTGGTCCGATCCCTATCGGTAGGGAAAGAAGGAGGGCATCCTTTACACGCATAAGCTGTTATAGCGAATTCGTAAGAATCAACAGTAACATAGAAAACAAAAAAGTCAAACGTATTCCCGTGTATCTCTACGTTGAGAGAATGTAAGACCAAACACTACTGCATATATACCTTGTCGTAGAGTTGAACCTTAAAAAAATCCGTCAAATATCCCCCAAAGCAGAGATCCATTCTTAATTGACTGATAGGCCAAATGAGGCTGGGTGTCTTAGATAACTTTGATTGCTCTTCATGGAAATGTATCTGTAGCAATGACACTATTACACAATTTTCTTATCTTATTAACGTATTCTATAAATATGGATTACCACTATTTTGCCAAAATCGATTGGACGGTCACTTACTATTGTTCACCAACATTCGTCGTCTGTTGCCCTCAATGCATGAATAATTATGACGCGGTATATTTGATACTTGGCAGTCTTCCGAACACAGTCGAGACCATTCGACAAAGTCCGTCACGATTGAAATTTCTTTTTCAATTCGAAAAATACCAAAACGAAATAAAGTCATGTTGATGGACTGTTGTTCACTACTTTATTGATTTTAATAATCTTCAACAATTGAGAAACTTAACTCGAATTGAGATTTAGGCAATGTAACATAACCCTATAACATCAAAATAATACTTATACACAACCAGTTGTATAACAGCGTCCATGCTCTCGTGTTAACAGTGTCCGCCTTTTAAACCACGTGACCGAAAACATTACGGACGGCTCCGAGGATATTTTTAGATACTATACACAGCGAAGCATCAGGCAAGTCAACGGAAGGCGAATGTTGGTGAACAATACTTTCTACTTACATACTCTAATACTTGTAGGACTGCCACAATATCCGGTATGATCCCCTGTTGTCTATCATCGGGAAGCGGAATGGACACGAACACCTGCACGGCACCATTCTATGTCAGGATTGCTGCGCCTCCTCCATCGGCTGTAACAAACACACATGTGGTCTGTTTAAACATATTTACATATTCAGGTGCAGGCGGGTTGTTCATGTGATCAATGTTTACGATATAAAACAGATTGATAATGGCGGCACCTATCAATGAGCAGGTATTTGTGGAATTCTTCAGCAGATTACTTTTCTTTTCTACTATTTTATAGACGCCATGTTCCAATTTACCGCAACCACCGGCGAACGATGTTTCCATTTTGGCCGTGTCGATCGCTCCATGACCCTGCAGAGGATTTCGAGTCGAAGGATTATTATGTGTATGATAGTGGGTCAAAGGCAGAAACTTTCCAAAGAATTCTATGCAGGGTCTAGGAGCGAATGGCACGGCCAAAATGAAAAAGCTTCCACTGTCGGTTGCGGAAAATTGATCGTCGGACCATGGCGTATATAAAATAGTGGAAAACAAAAGTAATCTGCCGAAAAAAAAATGCACAAATACTTGGTATTCATGGGCGCCGCCATTTTCAATCTGTTTTATATCGTAAACATTGATCGGTTATATGATCACCCCGTCTGAGGAATTGACGACCAGAATCCGAAAAAGTGAATTACTCAAACATACGTATTAATTATCTCATTATAAACATAACACGTTATATACACATTTTAACAAATATCTTAACAAATACATGGTTTTACAAAAGAGCTTTTAACTTTAAGGTGTTATTCAGTTTATATTTTTTTGAGCATAATATGAACAAAATACGTTGACAGATTCAAATTGTTTTCTTTATGGATTTTGATGATGGACAACAACCGTTTGCTTCCAAACTTGTTCCATTTATTTTCCATGCCATTTTTTTTTCGAAACCTGAATCAACGTTATTGATGTGAATTCACTTGTTCTTTTTTATTGCATCACCAAACATATTAATGTATTCCAAATTTAAAAGTATACCCGGAAGACTGAATATTTCGAATGAGAACCGAATATACAAAGGGAGATAATTCATTCCTTTTACACGTTTAAACGGCTTGAATTTCTCGGTGAATTGTTTGCAGCGTTTATGATTCATGGTGTTTGACCAAGTCGAGGTTTACATGCCTCATTGCCTCAATGCTATTTCACTGAACCCTTCTAAGTTCTGCACTATAATATGCGAAACTGAAACACTTTTTTTTTCATATTTGCTCTTGATTTTCTAAATATTGCTCGACTTGAAAATTTGGTACCACGGGGAATTTATCAATGTGCTCATATATACACGCAATGTCTTTACCATATTGAAATACCCTTTTGTTTTACAGACCAGGCCCTCGCGGTCCCTGCTACTACAACAACAACAACTACACCACCAGCACCATTAGGTGAATATCATTCATACAACATATAAGTAATATGGAACTTTTTGCGACATGTCGCGATATAAAAGTTGAAGAGCCAATTTGGGTGTTTTGTATATTATGCTGCTTTTAAAGGTATTTCAGGGGTATTTCATGATCCAGTGGTAAAGGTGCCGGACAAAGAGCCCGACTGACACCTCCGGTTTTGTGGGGGTGACATTTGGCAAGTCACTTCAAAGCCCTTGCCTAGTACATGTATATACAGGAAAGTCGTCACATACTACTAACTGAAAACCTGTTCACATTAAAAAAAATTTTTTTCATGCAAATCATGTTGGTAAAAGTGCAGGTCATGATAGAGTTTTAAGTTTACGATAGCTACCTACATGTCACAATAGTACCGGTGAGGTATCTAGAAAACAGGCATCGAGAGCAAAATTAATAATATTCAAGCTTACGTCACAATCGATGTAAAATAAATAACTTAAAACTAAACTAAATAGTTCAACTTAACCAAGCCCACCTTAATTAAGCAGACTCCTTTCATACTATTTCATCCTTTTCCGCCCAAAGGTCCGTGTCACGATAACGAAGGTGACGGGTTCTTGTGCTCCGACTTTGACTCCCTCAACTTTTGCACGGACACCTCAGACCTCGCCCACAAATTCGCCTACGAACGATGCCCGGACCATTGTGGCTTCTGCGACGGTACTGGAAACTTCAAACGTAAGTTACTGCTCGTTTCGCTCTTTAATTCTGCCATTTGAGAATTTTAGCCGGATTTGTATTTAGACGATCGGCTTCGGGAAGATCTCAATAAGTGTTCGTTTGAGAATATAGCCAAAGTTCTATTAATACGACCGTCTGTGGGAAGGTCTCAATAAGTGTTCGTTGGAGAATGAAGTCGGATGTGTATATAGACGACAATATGTGGGAAGGTCTCAATAAGTGTTCGTTTGAGAATGAATTCGGATCTGTATTTAGTCAATCGGTTGAGGAAAGATCTCAATAAGTGTTCGTTTGAGAATGAAGCCGGCTTTGTATTGAGACGATCGACTGAGGAAAGATTCGAATAAGTGTATACAATACGGTTACAGTGTCTTGATATATACGTTAGCCATGTAGAAATATGAAGTATGATATGTCTACATGGACATTTGGTATATTTTCTTTTCAAATAAGATTAATCCTAGTTGTAATCGAACCGAATTCGTGTTTATGGAAACAGATAAGATCCAGGCCAGCCGCCAGGTAAATCGATCGAAAGTCGAACATTTGGCTTTTGGTAAAAGGTCAAGCGATTGCTATGATATCTATGATATCTGAACCATCATATGAGCCTTTGTATAATATAGTGTTTATCTGCTTATTTTTTCCTCTGGTTGTTGTCATCCTACATACAGGTCTTTGTTTGACGAGAAACTGTATAGTTTAAGGCAACGAATATTTTGATAAATGATTCTTGATCTTATTTACGAGGTGTATTTCTCAGATTGCGGAAATACCCAAATAGTTACGATCAACTGTTTGCAAAAGACATATAGCCCGACTTGTATTAAGCAACCATTCTTTAGATCAGCCAACCTGCCTCAAACAACCACTACAGAAAGTCCCATTGTATACGTAAAAAGATAAATTTTCAATTATTCAAATTAAAACTTTTACAAATTTTATGTTGATTTATTTCTTTGATTTCTTACGTTGGATATATAATGTACATACATTTGTGTTAATCAGCAAACCTGTCTTTAACAGCCGATTTTCGCAGCTCCATAGGCTGGCCTCTTAACACAAGTTTGACCATGTGACGTTTTCATGATTATTGTTTCTCTTACTCCACAGCCGAATACACTTCTCCAGCTCCTACAACAGCAGGTAATGAGAGACAGTTTTATTCAACATTCGTCGGTGATGTATTGGTTCATTTCCTGCTTTCGTTTACATTTACAGTGAACCCTCGTTTAACCGGACCCCGATAATCCGGATGTCTCGCAATCCGAACGAAATTGTAAGGGAACGGAATTATTGGACCAGTTTGTTGCAGACGACTTTTGAAAACATTGTGGGTAAAGGAGAAATTGCTCGTGGCGAGCAATTTCTCCTTTTCCCACAATGTTTTCTGCCATATCAGAAGATTATCTTTGAATTTCATCACGTTTTGATATGTCTTCTGCAAACTCTTTCAGTTTGGGACGGTCGACATTTTGGCGTTTGCTAAAGGGTTATAAGTATATACCGCTTATACAGACCGTTTTTGTCTTAATGTGAATAAGAACATGCTCTGCTTCATTAGTCCGGATTATTCGGTTAACCGGACATTTTGTTGGGAACGGACATGTTCGGATAAACGAGGGTTCACTGTACTTAACCCTATAACGAGCACAACTCACAAAAAAAGAAGCATTCTATCTTTATCTGTAATTCCGTTCCACCGTTTTCAGGTGCTAATGGTACATTAGCTAACGAGTACAAACGTTAACCCATACAATGCTGGAACCGATTTTATGCTTATGCAAGCAGGTTAGATCAAAGGCCAGCCACCAAGTAATTGGCGGCTGGCCTGCGAGATCTAACCTGTACGCTACCCGGAGTATCTTTCCTCATCAAAATAAAGTAGATATTTTCGGTTCTGGAGCTGTAATACAACTTAAGAGTGAATATAATAATATTTATAAAACATGGTGACTATTTCATACACGTGACAAACAATTAAAAACTACAAGTGTCAATTAAGGTAACAAACAGAAAATATATTTCTCATCGCTCACTCAAGCACAGAAATAGCAGACAGACGAAGTCTAGTGGTTGTTCTAAGAGCAGTACGGTAACAAGGTCAAACAATGCTTTTAGAAGTGAAGAGTTGATGGAGTTTGGTTAAAACCAGTGATAAAAAAGCTCAGTCGTGAATCTTCGGGCAAAAATAAATCAGACGTTAGAGACCAATGCATTTGAATGTGAAGTCCCCACTCTGAGTTGCTGTTGTTATGGCATAATAGTTTATGTCTATCACGTGACTTGTGCTCCCGTTCGTTTTACGTCCGATTGCGCTTCGGTTATTTTCGGTAAATCTCAAATGAGAACAAAGTTGTCGGATTGTTTGCCCAACAACATGTGAAAATAGGATTTTGAATCATCGATCATAAGTGAAGTACATTTCCAAATATTTACTTTAAGCCCCGTGCGTCGACCACGAGTTTGACGGATTTCTGTGCGCCGACTACGACGTCTACAACTTCTGCACCGACACGTCCAGCATCGCTCATAAACTGGCCATCGACAGGTGTCCGAAACATTGCGGCTTTTGTAATTCGGGCGGAAGCGTCGACATTCACGGTAAATTTTTCTGGAACTATTCGTATCAGCTGTCTAGACAGAATACCGCTTCTTCTTCGTTGTACAAACTCTTCACAGTGATCTCCCTTTATGGGATTTGACCACTGCCACCACAAATGTCACCTGATTATCTGTTGAGAGACGCAATTGCGTTTAAAGATGACGTCTACACTCATAAAATTACCAATTTGTGTTTTATTTGTAAAGGAAACGATATATACATTTCAATTTAACTGGTCAGAACTAAGCACAAAACTATTGTAACTCTTTTCTTTGTAGTATCCGGTGAAAATTTGAAAAAAAAGTCCAAAAACCATTCATTTGAATGTGATAAAAATCTGGGTGAAAATCATGTGGTGGCAGTAATTGTTGTTGCGTATCAAAGGGAGATAACTGAGAGACTTTGATTTGTTTCATTGTGAATCGACTGAAGGTGGTAGGCTTTCTTGTAAGAACAGCGGCGTTACTTTGCCTTTGAATGGCTTTTCTTTGAAAAAAAGTAAATATTATTGAAAGTGTATGCGTGCATTTCGGTAAACAACATTATACTTTCATAAAGGCACACCCTTTGTAATTGGATACTTATTATTTTGAACATTAAATCTCAACCACTACAACCAGAGTCATAATTTCTGAACCCTTGTGGAAATTATGTACAGTGAACCCTCGTTTATCCGAACATGTCCGTTCCCAACAAAATGTCCGGTTAACCGAATAATCCGGACTTATGAAGCAGAGCATGTTCTTATTCACATTAAGACAAAAACGGTCTGTATAAGCGGTATATACTTATAACCCTTTAGCAAACGCCAAAATGTCGACCGTCCCAAATTGAAAGAGTTTGCAGAAGACATATCAAAACGTGATGAAATTCAAAGATAATCTTCTGATATGGCAGAAAACATTGTGGGAAAAGGAGAAATTGCTCGTCACGAGCAATTTCTCCTTTACCCACAATGTTTTCAAAAGTCGTCTGCAACAAACTGGTCCAATAATTCCGTTCCCTTACAATTTCGTTCGGATTGCGAGACATCCGGATTATCGGGGTCCGGTTAAACGAGGGTTCACTGTATTTCAATCCCAAAGGGTGGCATTGCTTTCGATACATGTATCTATGTATAAATTGTACATACTTAGATAAATCGACACTTCCTGAAATAATTGTGCTTTCAATAGCTACATTTAAACGTATATCAAATAACAATACGAAAAAGGTATTGATTCAAGGTCATTTTATTTTGACTTTCAACTTGTCTCCTCTGTCAACAAGCACCTTTATGGCATGTTTTAATGAATACATTCGACTATACTTTTATTTAGACTTGTACAAAGTATATCATCTACATCAGTTATTAAGTAAAAATTGATGTCCATTATGACAACGTATTCTGATTATTACAAAGCGTAATAATGAAAAAAAAAAAAAAAAACGTATTCATATTAATACGCCATTATTCAATCAATTTTCAAAAAAGCATTTCTTGGCGCAAGAGCTTCTTTGATAAACAAGCATTGCATACCATTCACCATACGATAACGACATTTAACCAGTTTGTTGTAGACGACGCTGGAAAACATTGTGGGAAAATGAGAAACGGCTCATAACGAATGTTTTCTGCCCTATCAGAAGATCATTTTTCAATTTCATCACAGTTTGAAAGGTCGTCTGCAAACTCTTTCAATTTGGGACAGTCGAACATTTGGCGTTTGGTAAAGGGTTAATCATCTCATTATCTCTGCCACGTTTGTGAAAGGCGCTTCTTTAACGATTGTTCTTTTCGCCTCCTAGTTGTAATTGATGCGGGCAGCACACAAGGCCCAACAACTGCACAAGCAACACAGTCCACCACGGCTGCGTCGGTTCAGACAACCACGTCACAGGTAGAGAATATTACTTTGTTTGAGGTGACGGTACATATTGTACATGTATTTGCATTTTCGTGTCTCAAACTAACTTACGGAGTGCCGATGGTTCTACCCGGCTTGACCATCCCTTATGGGCAGTTGAGTATGGAGTCTCCCTCCATCATTAAGGGTCGGGCAATGTTGGCGCGATGAAAAAAAACATGTTGATGGATTCTTTGTTTGAAGATGAAGAGCGTTTTCAACAATATGTTTTTACGAACAATGTCCGCAACGAAGCATAGCTAGAAAAATTCACTTTGGATTAAAATTCCCTTCTGGGGATATGACACCGGTTCGCCTCTGAGGTTAAGAGTCGGCTCCGTAACGCATATGTTAGATCTTGTCCTTTTTGATTGGTGTTATGTTGTATAAGGTCTCGCACCTGTAACGGAGTCCTTCCGGATCGTAGCCCCACTTAGAAATTTTAAGTTTCGACTTCTGGTGTATAGTTTTGCTAGTAAGAGATAAGCTGATAGAACACTGATGTGTTTTCAGTACAGATGATAGCCCTGCAATATTCTCAAAGCATTGTTTTGATTGCCTATTGCAGGACTATTTGTTTTGGGATGTATGAACACAAATGGCGGTACCTCGGCCAGACTTGACAGCTCGTGCACTGATAATTGGACTGTACTAGTTCACTTTGACACGTATGAAAAAAATGAGACGATTGAGGTGTACATGTTATTACAGTTTTCGAGAGTTTAATAGGCCAGCTTGATATTTCTGCATATGGCTAAGCATGGAATACACTTTTCTTCACTCAGCAGTCTTGAAAATACCTGATTTAACATTGGAGTCAATGGGATATTCAAGATCCCAAAAGTAACAGGTGTATGACTATATAGTGTGTCGGTCACGTGATAATGTCAGCTGAGGCATTCACGATGTGGCACGGCATTTCCATACGTAGATATGATACTGGCTCCCCGCTGTTTATTGGCTCTACTATGTTCCACAAGACTGGGAACCAGTCTTGCATCTGTCGGATATAGAGACCGGCATTGTACACACCTACCAGGCAGAGATGTGGCTGGTAACGGAAGGAAGGAAAACATCATACTGTCCTTTTAAACGAACGTTTGCCGATTCGAACAATCGCTTGGCCGTGCGACGAGATCAGCTAACGTTCATCTCTATAGACAGCGTGCTGTTTTTGTTCCTTTCATTACCAGCAAGAATTATTCCTGGTAGATTCGTACCGTACCGGTTTCTACATCTTTAGACGCAAAACCGATAATCAGTGCCATATAGAGATATTCTTTTTAGACATACATGTAGTGTTTTAGGAGGTCATTAGACCACTGCAGGAACTTTCCATTAAGGACCTGTTGGTGACCTAATCGAACAATCCAACAGTTAGTTGGACACTTTAAAAGTGTCTTATAAGTGCTGTGAGAATAACATGTTTGAAAAATAGAACACAAACAAAGTTCACCATGGTCAATTTAAGCGCAAAGATATACACAATGTTATATTATTTAGATGATGCTTAATATCTTAAACATTAACGAGTTTCTTGCTCTTTCATATGCATATCAAATCTGAAATATCACATCAAGTTGGTGTATACAAAAGTACACACGTACAATCAGCTTAAACACTTAAAGGGGGATAGATCCAATAAAAGTATAGTTTAATATAATTCTTTCATAAATTTTCATACCATTGTCAAACGATGACAAAATAAAACTCTTTTTTCAATATAATTAGTTTTACAGAATAAACATATTATACGAAAACAAGGTATTAAATAGCATTTCGGTCGAAAGGAGTACTTTTGCGTACCGACTAGGTTATAACAAATTAAGTGTCCAATTTTGCCGTTGCTGTAAGCTAATTAAAACAAGTTAATGATCTCTTAAATACACTGCTCATTCATCAAATTTTTTTTTTCAAATACTCTCGTCAGCAGTTTAACCTTACCAGATCAGACACAGCTGCTTAACGCCAAAAGGTGATTGCTATATCCCAAAGGCCAATGGTAGAGATGTGATTTTATGCGATTTGTTGCTCGTTTGCAGTCAACTACCGATTCAGCGTACTTTACAAAGTAATACTAGTAAAATGAATAGAAATAAATAGATAGTTTCTTTGCAATGATGCACCTCGTTTCGAGGTATGGATGTTTCAGAGGTTGTGATTATTATTTCATCCTTATAGGTCTTCACAGTTATGGATATAAAGTACAGTTGTAGCTCATTGACTTACGAAACATAGGTTTTCTGACAAGCATTTAATTTCAAATCATTAATATTAATGCAAGGTTAATTAAGTGACGAATTCATTCACGCAACGCACATTAAATGATGGTCACATATAACAGAGAGAACACTTGCTTCAAAGCATATACAATGTAGAGCAAAATAAAACTATATAAATTAAAATGATGTATGATAATGCATAAAATGAACATTATGAATTTGAATTAAACGCTCATTTCCCCGTCACGAGTGCAAAAAAACCAGTCGGTGTTGAAAGGTCACAAGTATGGGCTTGTTCATACAATGTAATGCAGTGCCAATATATCTGTACACAGTTAAGACGAACACGAAATGATTGGCATTTAGTTTCTATTTAATTTATATTTTTAGACGGCAGTGCTATGCTTTGACGACGAGGACGCGCAATTTAGCTGTGCCCAATGGGCTTCCTACGGATTCTGCTTGAATGTAGGCGGGACAGGCCATGACATTGCCGTAGCACGATGCAGTAAATACTGTGGCTTCTGCTCTTAAATTGTTTCTTAGTTGCGAATAAAGAGAAGACTATACTGTGTCTTGTCAAAACCTGTTAAACTGGTTTTCTGCTGACTACTGGCCAAACTATGTTGCACAAGATAGACAACCGGCAGCCTATTATTTCTAAGCGAATTGATCGGTCGAAATGCATCGTTCCAAACTACGACGACAACAACACGAAGCAACAAAAAAGCCATTTATCAGAATTCGATTTTAACACAGATTTGTATTAAAAGTTTTGTCAACACTCCCTTCCCGAGACATTTTGACAAACAACTACTTGATAGGAAATTTCTTCTCACGTCAAATTTGTACTGGCAAACGTTCAACTCTAAAGACGGTATCCTGTTTTCGTTCCTTCCGTTACCAGCCAGACGTCTGCTTGGTAGATTTGCAACATACCGGTCTCTATATTAGATAAACAAGAGACCGGTTCCCTGTCTAACATTCTATATGACTTTCGATGCTCAATATGGGCCAACATAGCACACCGCTAACGTGATTGTGGTAAATCTTAACATTGACCAGTGCAAAGGAGTTTAGAATATACGAGATGGAGTTTCTTTTAACCCTTTACCAAACGCAATATTTTCGACTATTCCAAATTCAAAAAGTTTGCAGACGACATATCAAAATGTGATGAAATTTAAAAATACTTTCTGATAGGGCAAAAGACATTCTGGGAAAAGGAGATATTGGTCGTTTAGGGTAATTTTTCCTTTTCCCACACTGTATTCCAGAGTCGTCTGCACCAAACTGGTCAAATGTCGTTATCATTTTGTAAAGGGTTAACTAGAAAAAGTGAAAGGTCTATGACATTGCATAGTGCTTTGCATGTATAGTTAGATGTATGATATTAAACTTTCATCCGGTGAAATCAGATACAATCACGTGACCAATGTTTTCGAACCCAAGTCCGAACAAGATGGCCGCGCCCAGGTATTTTTTGCTTTTTTCACCTACCTACTTCTGCAATGATAGCAACAGTGTTTACCCTGTATGAATTGACCATGGTTTTTCCTGTTCTAGTGATATATGATAACCCACTGTTTATAACGGTGTTTGGTCTAGCACTCGTCAGAGAAATCGCAGTCGAAGACTGACTGGTTTGGACTTGTGCTCCTGTCGACTGCGATTTATTTGCCGAGTGTAAGACGTAACGCCGTTATAAAGCATTCGTTGTTATATACCATCATAATCGACAACAATGTGGCTATAGCAATTTTATTCGTAGATATATATATTATACCTGCGTTTTGATTTACAACATAACTACCGTTCAAATAACAAAAAACGAGTGCATTTGTTAGACAAAGGTAAAGGTAAGCAACCTTTAAGAACGCGCCATAAAAACCCACATCTTTGTCGAACAAAATTGAATTAAGCACGGCATGAGCTAAACAATATGGTACAAGATCGAGTAGATGTCGTTATGCTTGCACTTTAATTCGTGATTGATATGACTCTGCAAAAAATACTGAATCAATCATGCAACCGGTATAAACCTGTTTAAATGATGTTTACACTTTTCTTCAATCCTCTCTCGTTAACATTTGTAACCATTCGTAACAGACATTTTGAAACCTTAAACTTAGTTTCTTTGTTTTGGTAGCCATATGCAACCGTCGTCCTTAATGTTTTAACCAAACCGACTACGTTTACATGCGTAAGCATTCGCAACAGACATCTTGAAACCTTATAATCAGTTTCCTTGAATTAGCAGCCATATGCAACCGTCGTCCTTAAAGTTTCAACCAAACCGACTACAGCCATTTTGGAACCTTACAACACTTTTACTGTGTAGGTGTATTCATCTTTAACAGTCGTCACAAAAGTGTGTTTACCGAAACGAAAACAGCCATTTTGAAACCTCATCACCCTTTCACTGTATATTCGTATCAATTTGCATTCGCCGTCCCAAAAAAGCAAATATCAGATCGACTACGGCCATTTCAAAACTGTATCACCTTGTTTGTGTGTTTGTATTCATGTGTAACAATCGTCCCAAAAAGCCATAATCAAACCAACTAGAGCCATTTTAAACCTTATCGCCCTTTTACCGTGTATTCGCATCACACTCGATGTTCCAAAAACAACTTTCAAAACGAGAAGAGCCATTTTAAAACCCAAATATCCTTTTTTCTGTGTTTTAGTGGTTGTCATCTTCATGATTCTTTCTGAAACGAATCAACTAAACGAAGGAAAAGTTTTCAAACAAAAGCGAAAAAAACAATTTATCGACAAATCCAATTATTCACTGTCACAGAACAGAAATTGAGAGGGTTATATTCGTTTTCTGAAAGCTGAAACTAATGTATTCTGGTCCCCGTTTTACTCTCTTATGTCAATGTAACGTAGTGGTACTGGAGGGAACTACAGGCTAATAACAAGACGTTGTTTTGAGGTGGTACGAATCTCTGGTAGAGGTCCGACCGTATCAAGCAAATGTCAGAAGCACAGACGTATTGTTGGTGTTTCATTCTCGCGGACAAAGAGTAGAGTACGCAATCTTGAAGCACGTGGTACCTTTCTGAGTGGGTTTAACCCTCATATTGGTGGAACCGACTTCATGCATATGCAAACAGGTTAGATCACACGCCAGCCGCCAAGTAAATTGGCGGCTGGCCTGTGACCTGACCTGTTTGTTACTCTGAGTATCCTTCCTCATCGAAATTAAGCAGAAACTAGAGGTTTTTGAAACCAGACGACACGGAAATCTATCTTTAAAAAAGATACCCAACATTCTTTCCAAAGGAAGAGGTCCTAGTAAAATCATTTAACTTGCCTCGAACGGTAGTCGTGTTCTGTGTCTTTTTCGATTCAAATGAGCCGGCTATCGCTACAAAACTGAAATACTGTTGACGGGATGCGTAAATATAAAGGACTGATGCAAGGAATATGAGTAGGGGTAGGACTTATTGAGAGGAAGAAAGAAAAAACTTTTGAAGGTTTTGCAAATTATATATATACATGGAACAAATAACCAAATTAACAATTTTTTTTATTAGACTAAAAACGTTTATTCGTAGATAAGTCCTTTGTCGTCGTTCGAAAATAATTATAAATTATGTACCAAAAACACATTACAGAATTATTCATGCATTGAATGCGTGTGTGAATGTTTTCAATTCTATACTTTACTACAACTCCAAAGGCTGATTAAACCATAACAATTAAACATCATATCGAAAATTAAGTCGCATATCATTCATCGACTTAACTAAGGAGTTTGATTCAAGATCAATTAGAAGCAGTTTTTTTACCACGCTTAAACGCAGACAAAGACAATGGGAATATCTCCTTCCGGTCCCTCGAGGGTACTTCCGGTCCATGAGAAAGCAATTGCGGCAGCACCCTCTACCGTCTTGTCGAACATTAGGGGGGCGGGGCTGGTCACTTTAAGAGCGCCATCGCACGGCTGGTACTGCGCTGGGGAGGAGCCCCGGACAAGGCATTTAGCTTCACACTTTACGCATGCGCCATAAGCCGACACAAGGACGTCGGACGCCTCGTCTCTTGGCTCTTTAACGGCAACATAGGACACGGCAACGGAAACTGGTTTAGTTGTATCGATGAGCGCCCGATCGACGTTCATGCCGGCGTAACTGATCCCCTGGGATTGAACCGTGATCTGCGAAGCTCCGGATACATCGGAGTGGCATTGGGCGTTGTTCATACCTGATTGGCCATTCACGAATTGACTTGCAAAGGTGTCTCCCATTGATATGATTTTAACTGGCATGTACACCCAAGCCGATTTGTCATAGACCCCATCGATTGTGAACGTATTCTCGGCCGGAGGTCGAAGTCCAGAAGCTGGCTGTTCAATTGGGAAAGGAACCACTTCTGTTGGTACTCGCTCAGTGAAGACGACGTCGCTTCGGACGGCAACATCTTGGGACAGGGTATCGACGTTGTAGTCCGACGGGATACTTGCCTGACCGGAAGCTGCACGCCGGGAGCGTCCGGATCTAAAACGAACCCGAGCTGTTCTCGTGTCTGGCGGCGGTGAGCGGAACCGTTCACCAATACGGACTGTCCTCTCTTCGGCATCGGATCTGGCCGCTGCTGCCGCATAGCCGGCCATTCCTCTAGCAACTGGCCCACCGAACCCGAAACCTCCCGGAGCAGATACAGAGACGCAAACCCCGTTGCTGGGGTCGCAACGCAGGTAGGGAGAACCACAACCTTGCTTGTAGCCGCAGGTTGTGGGGGACCTCTCATACCGGTACCACGCTCTCGTCCAGATGCCGGAGTACCCATCGCTTCCTCTATAAGCCGGGAACCCGTCCATAGGTCGCTTCTTGCTGTGGAGGCCGGTGGCGAATGGGATGTCTGTGTTGGGATTGACACCACACACCTGGGCCTGACGCACCCTAAACAGCTCCCACACGTAGTCGATAAAAGCGTGGTAGGACCAGAAGGTAGGGTCGGCTGCGGCCGTGTTGAGGCCGGACATGTGGCCGCCCACCCAGATGTGGGGACCGCCGTGGATCAGGTCGGCGTTGTACTTAAGAAGCGCCGTCGGGTAGACGAGCTCGCTGAGGCGGCATCTTGACAGGAGCTTGGATATGTCGAATCGGGACAGCAGGGTACCATCGTCGTTGATGTCTCTGGTCAGGCGGTCGCCGTTGGGAAGCCGCCAACCAGCGAATGGGCCCGTTTTCACGTAGCCGTCGCCGTTCCCTTGGAAGAACGGGGACCAGATGATGGAGGTGACGGGCTCTTCCATTGCGTAGTCCAGGGTGGTGTCCCAATACGGAATGGCAACGAGCGGGTTGATTCTTCTCAAAGCTTCCTCGAATCTTAAGAAAGAAAAAAAATATCATTACACTTGGACGTCATACGATGTGGGACGTGGATGGATTAGCAGAGAACTATAACGCAAGTACACCAGTTTGAAAAACGTCTTGTATCGAGGGTTCCGGGTTTGAACCCCCGTTAGGCGTGGTGAAAATTATTGAGACCTACCACATATCGAAGGGAATACTGATTTAGTATCCAGGGGCGGTCATCGAGAGTGGCTAAGAACAAGCTTTAAGCTTCCTTCACAATCGATGTATAACAAAAAATGTCAAAATAAAATAAATAGATCTTGTATAATGCGTTACTTACAGGGCAAGGAATATTCTATGCCAGCTGAAGAAGTTGGGTCCATTATGGGCAGAGCGAAGGGCAACCCCGGTGTGAATACGGGCAAACAGATCGTACTGCCCTCTCTGAAAAAGAGATTCAAACGTTACAATACAATACAATAAAATGCTTTTTATTTCCAGTTATTTAGGCCTCTTATACAAGTTTACTCCTTCATGTATGATACATAAACAGACACAATACAAACAATCTATGTTGAAACCGTAGTAGTAGTAGTTCGACAGTTTGCCCTCACCACATAAGATATAGCCATTCGGTAAGCAGCGTCGAACTAAGTACATGACTGTATGCTCAGTAAATGGTAAGAATGAGGGGTCAAGATTCAAACCGTTGTAGTTGTGGTAGCTTGGCGGTTTACCCTCACCACCTAGGCTATAGCCTTTCATTGACCAGCGTAGAATGCAATGTATACGTCTTGATCATTCTATTTAGGTATGTTTGGGTAAATAGGTAAAGTAAAGAGCTAGAATTACTTGATTATGATATGTGTTGTATATAAAGAAACTACCCCCCCCCCCCTCTTCCTGAATAGGTTTCATTTCGTTAAAATTGTCATCTGGCCATGGTAAAAAGATATATAGGTGAAATTGGGAAGTAACACAAATATTTAGAATAAATAGTTTTCCCCCAGAGCTAGGTCGGAGGGCTAGTTAGTAGTTATTTACACAATCATCAGCGGAGAATGATAGTGGATTTGAACAAAAAACAAACCCGGCATACCTCCCCAGTGCATTGACATAGCTTTACCCTCTTTTTATGGGGTTAGTTCTAGTCGAGATTTAAAGTCAAGAAGGGGAAATGATAGGGAAATGAGGGATTCTAAGTGGCCAATTGTTTGAGGTGGCGTACTTAGACATCGGGGGTCCTGCGTTTGAGCCCCACCGACACCTGGTTCGTGGGTGTGTCCTTTGGCAAGAGACTACAGAGCCCTAGCCTAGTACTGGTGGATCTAGGTTAGTCGTAAGATAGCTGAAATTTGTTGACAAGGCGTTAACACCGACTGACTTACGGAGTGCCAATGGTTTTAACCCGGCTTGACCAGCCCTTATGGGCAGTTAAATGTGGGGTATTGTCCATCATCTAGATTCGGGCATCAAAACAAAGCTGTTATAATGTTGCTGCGATGGAAAACCCAATGGAACTAAATAAATTGCTGAATAAATAAATTACTAAAAAAATAGATAACTAGAAAAATAACTAAATAACTAATAAATCAATCAATTGCTATATAAATAAATGAATAGATAGGTAAAGAAATAAATAAATGAATAAATATATATAAAGGAAAAAAGCAAGAAAGAAAGTAAGAAAGAAAGAAAGAAAGAAAGAAAGAAATTTATTAAGAAAGAAAGAAACAAATAAATAATTTTCTAACGAAACTACTATTCAATAGACATACTTTTTCTAGACCAATACTAACTCGTATGATCCAAGCTGTATCTGAATATAATGAAATCTGCATTCGGATCATTCGGACCAGACCAATACTTACACTCTTCATTACGTTTAACGCTTTGTAGTAGGCGGATCGCTCCTTGTCAGTCAGACGCCTGATTTCCCGTCGGATGCGGAACCCAGTGGTTGGGTACATTCCCATTGGACCGATTGGGTTCATTTGGGGATTGCCAATTGGTGTCCTGCGAACTCGTCTCTCATTGTGAAGGAACTAAAATGGCAGAAATAGATGAAAAGGAAAGTTATTCTTTTGGGTATACGAATCAAGGGTCTTGGATCTCGTTGATTCAAAAGAGTGCCCTTTGGATGACATGGGTTAGGCCCGAAACAATAATATCTAACAAAATATTTATACTAATAAAATAGTAACCATCAATCCATGTCTTTATGTTTGGTATGTATGAAGTAATTGTAATGGATTTTCAATACATTATTTCGACCTTGTTTCTTTGGAAAAATTAGCACACAGTTTTTTTTTATTGTCGCCCATTTTGAAAATTATGACAACGGCAAAGAAACAAAACAAAACACCACTTACACAACAAACACATAAGACAAAATCACGGATGACAGACATTTGCGATTTCTAGTAGACCAAAGCCCCGATCCCATTGCCTAATCAAAGAAATACCAAGATCAACATCAACCACCACCACCAATACCAAACACGTAAGATAAGAAAAAACGACAACACCCAATGTCAGGCACTCACGATTCTTAGAAGGCCGATGAGCCACAATCCCTTGCCTAATTAGAGAAACCAACAAAAACAACAACAACCACCACCAACAATAACATCAACAACAAAATAGATCAACAAATAACAGCAGCAACTCACCGCTCCAGAGAGAGATTTCAGGAACTCCAGATCTGCCGCTGTAACGTTGTAGTCGGCCCAGCGGACTCTGTGTGTCTTCCAGACGAACTGATCGAAGCATTCGGCCTCCCCCGCCATGGTGTCGTTGCTACGGACCCTATATCCCTGGAGACAGATGGCCAGCTCCGGGGGAAGGTCCGTGGGCTCCACGTAGCAATGGCATGCCACGGCGAGCCCGAGTATCACAAGCGCAGATATCTGAAATGGAACGAGAAATAGTATATGCTGTGCGAAGGTGTGGCAATATTGTCACAGTGGCCTAATGGTAAAGGCGTCCGCCTCGGGACTGGGATGTCGAAGGTTTGAGCCCCACAGGGGGCGTGGGTCCGGAGAATGTTTCTCGTGGGACATGTTCCGCAATGGCCGGTTCGTGAGCCGCGAGCTAGTTAAATTTAATGGGTACCAGCTAATATCCGCTTTGCGCCTGGCATAGTGATAGAAGTTGGGAGGTACTTGGTATAATCAGTAAAAAATGTCTCATAAGCCAAAACTGGCTGGCTTTTTCAATAGGGGTGACACTATAATAAAATAACCTTTATCTTTTATTGTTGGTTGAATTTCAATTCTTTTGTTTACTGTACATTACATGCAATACAAACAATTCGAACTAAACTAACATTCCTACATTCAATAATTATATTGTTATACGCCATAGACATCTGGAAAACTGTTTTAAGACAAGGGTATACTAGTATATGTCCATTAAACATACAAATCCTTTAGACACTAATACAGTCTGATGAGTAATACAAACATGGTTATTATTAGAAAGATAAGCGAAATACATGTCTGATGTATCTCATACAAAGGAAATATCAGTAGTAAGTTGATTGTCTGAACCGTTTTGTATCTCTATGTTTTATGAGTAATATTTCTCTTTTTTCCTATCTTGGTTTTAAGAACTTTGTGTGTGTAATACCCACAATAACCATTTATTGTTTAGTTTATTCGTTATGATTGTATCGCAGCTGCAACCAGAATATGATGACAGTCTACTTAAGTTAGATGACATCGTATAATGAAATTGTGTTATGGTGTCAGAATGCTCATCGTGATTTTTTTTCTAGATGGCAACAATGTTCTTATGTGATAAGCATACTCACATCGAATGTATTCCAGTTTAATCTTTAACCCTTTCCCAAACAACACATATTCGACTGTCCCAATTTGAAAGAATTTGCAGACGACATTTCAAAATGTGATGATATTGGAAAATAATCTTAATATAGGGCAGAAAACATTGTGGGAAAAGGAAAAATTGCTCGTCACGAGCAATTTCTCCTTTTTCCACAAAGTTTTCTAAAGCCATCTGCAACAAAGTGGTCAAATGTCGTTATTGTTTGGGAAAGAGTTTAAGCGAGTTCTGTTTAATCCTTTAGATAGGTTTGCAATTTTTTACTACATTTTTAATCTTTTAATAAGTCGAACTATGATGAAGTTGTTCAAACGCATATCCTGTCCGGGACACTTTTGTTAAATTTCATCATATATATTTGTTGTATTGCAGGCCAGTGGCCTTTATAAATAATACACTAATATTGCAGGCCAGTGGCCTTTATATATGATAAACTAAACTTGAAACTTGCGACGGTCTACACAAAGCGATGGCTTTAATTTGATTTACCTCTGTAAATTGGTTTAATTTTTGGTCCAAAGTAAAAGACATATCAGTTAATCGCACTGAAAACGCATTCTGCAATGTGAAGATTTAACAGTGAATGCTTACTATACAGTAAACATTGGATCTGCAGTACAATTTCCTATTCTTGACAAAACAGTTCAGCGTATCTTATATTTAGATTGGATGACCATAAATGTTATCATAAACTTTATCCAATTAGTCCGGTCCTAGATGTTAAAAGTATATGAAAAGACGTACGTAATTCTAGTTGGTTATGTCAGCAATAAACGATATTCGAATAATATGAATAATTTCAAACATGTTTTGATAAAATGATCCCTTTGATATGTATATGCCGTGCGGTCAATCATCGCACAGTGTTTTGTAGATTTAAACAGACATATATTTTAGGAGCTAAACCATAGAGCATCCAATATACATGGTTTCTGATAATCTGTGAAAGGAATCTTTTTCTTTTTAACAAACTCAATGGTAACTGATTAAGTCGACTCCGAAGAATTCGCCAAATCAAATTGAAAAAGATAGAAAAAAAAATGTAATTCGCAGACTTAATATTACTTGTGTTTGTGATAACAGTTCCTTTCTTACGCGATTTTGCTACATAATACACACAACTCTTTTAACCCTAACAGCGCTGGAGCCGACTAAATGCTCATGCAAACAGGTTAAATCTAGGCCAGCCGTAAGTAGACTGGCGGCTAGTCTGTGTTCTAACCTGTTTGCCACTCTGAGTATCTATCATCGTCGAAATCAAGCAGATATTTAAGGTTTTTGAAAGCATACAACACAAAAATCGATCTTAAGAAAATTACGCAGCATTCAATGGGTTTACGTATAACTTACCAAATTCATTGGAATCCAGCTGGCGGTATGAACCGTTGTGCGCGTATGAGTTCAGTACGAGGCTCTTATATAGTGCAATATTTTCGTATATTTACGGTCAATTAATGCAATTTTTTCTGCTGAAAAAAAACGGCCGCGGAGAGATAAAAGCACCTGTATGAGCGGTAATTTGGCTGGTCACAAAGTTCAAGAAAGATTTGTTAACTTAGCTTAAATTTATTTATTTTTCATCGATTGTGAAACAAGTTCTTACAACTTAGATTATCACTCTTGATTCTGCTTCCTAGATACATAACCAGTACTCGCGCCGAATGTGGATTAATGAAAGGTCGCAAGACAGATCCCGCTACTCACAGGTTTTAAACCAATGATCCTCGTGTCCAAAAACCGACGCTCTACCCCTGGACAAGGGCCTCCAATTTGTTTACTTCGCATTTGATGAGAAAGATAGTCCCTTCGTTTGAATTGTCATTTTTGTAATCCGTCGAATATCGACCAATCGGTAGCCATCTTCAAAAGAATAGTTTCAACCCAATTACCAAACAATAACGACATTTAAACACTTTATTGCAGCCGACTTTGAAATCACTGTAGGAAAAGGACAAATTGCACGTGATGAGCAATTTCTCCTTTTCCCACATTGTTTTCTAGTCTACCGGAAGATTACTTTCCAATTTTATCACATTTTGAAATGTCGTCTGTAAGCTCTTTCAATTTGGGACAATTGAAAATTTGGCGTTTGGTAAAGGATTTAATGGTGACTTAGTTTCCATGCGGACTAGACGTTTTCTTGCAGATGAACCAGCTAATTGATTGAGTTGATAGAGCATCTGTCAAACCATTTTTGCTTAGTTACGAATATTGGAGTATAATGAATTGGAACAGTGTGTGCTCATCGGAATAATAATGAACCTCGTGTTTGAAGATGCCTTTGAATTTTAGTCTCATAACGCAAATGGCAGTGTAACAACCCAGTATGTAATAAAGTTGCACTATGTAATAATTATTACAAAACGGGTTGAAGTTTATTACATTTTGCGTTTTTCGATGCGAACCCACTATGTAATAAAGTTGCATAATGTAATAATTATTACAAAACGGGTTGAGGCGTATTACACTTTGCGTTTTTCGATGCCAACCCGTTATGTAATAAAGTTGCAATATGTAATAATTAATACGAAACGGGTTGATTTTTTTTTCAAAGTGATTTTTTCTTTACAAACCCGATATGTAGTAGTATTCATAATGGTAACATGGTGATAATTTCTCACTAAAGGTAGCCTCTTCCAAGCCAAAACAGGCTTATAAGCAAAAACCAAACGTTCTTAAAATCTTTGCTTGAGCAATTTTAAAGCAAGGAAACCGTTCCGAATGATTAAACGTACCAGAAACAGTCAAGCCAAGTATCTAAAAAGCCGAAATGGGCTTATCAGCAAATTACAAAAAATATTTCAAATGTCTGTTTTAGTGTTTAGATACTAAAAATCCCATCGCAAGTGGCAACAAGTACCGAAAAAAGGCCAACAGAGATGCTTGAAAGCCAACATAGGCATATCAGCAATATGTAAAAATATCAGAAAACTTGGTTGTTCGCGATAAATATTTCAGATATGGCACACATATATGGCAGAACCTTTCGAAACGAGACACATAAAGTTATTTTCGGCAAGATAAAGCTTATCAGCGATATTGAAATGGACTATAATATCTCTTTTTCTGACGTAAGTGAAACACAAAAACCGATTGAATACGACCAAAATATGGCGAGAACCTTTGGTGAACAGCATATATTTGCGTATAAGCAATAAGATCAATTGGCTGTACAAGTAATATGATAGTTATGTTTAGCACAGTGGTCAATGCTATGAACATATCAAACATGGCAAATGTCGTATGAAGATTTTCCGATGACAAACTTAAATGATGACTTCAAAAGGGGTAACTCTATGGTTTTATTTCAAAGTACAGTTCTCTAAGTAAAGCCGTATTCTTATAACGTTGCACTATGTAATAATTATTACAAAACGGGTTGAATTTTATCACATTTTGCGTTTTTCGATGCCAACCCGTTTTGTAATAAAGTTGCATTATGTAATAAAATATATGAAAAGGGTTGATATTCTACAAAGCGAACTTTAAGATGCCAACCCGTTCTGTTATAATATTCATAATGGTTACGTGATGACATTTTCACACAAAAAATAACCGCTTCCAAGCCACAAGAGGCTTATGGGCAAAGGTCAGAAGTCATCGGAAAACTTTAGTTGAGCGATGTTCAAGCTAGGATGCCGTTCCGAATGACTCAATGTACCGAAAAGATTAGACCTAGTAACTAAGATAGCCGACGAGGGCTTATCAGCAAATTACAATGGCGATTTTATTTATCTGTTTTAACACTTTTATGGTGGGAAATCTTCACAAATAGCAGCACATACCAAAATGAAATTCTCAAAGTAAAGCTGTTTCTAATAACGTTGCACTACGTAATAATTATTACAAAACGGGTTGAGTTTTATTACATTTTGTCTTTTTCGATGCCAACCAGTAAAGCAATAAAGTTGCAACATGTAACAAAATATGCATGCACAATTTTAACCAAGTACAAAATACGACATCATTTGCTTAAATTCAAAACAAGACATATGAAACTCGGTCAAAGACCTTACAAAACGACACCAAACACGAATGTGATGTATCAACCCATTACAAAAAGTAGTTCATAAGATACAAAGTTGCACGTAAAAACTAAACCAGGATTTTCTAAGCACGAAAGGCCGCGCATAATTTGCTTAAATTAAAATCAAGAGATTTGAAACTTTGTCAGGTACCATAGATTATTTCATGGTCTCTACATGATGACACTAAAGATATTTGTGAAGTATTAACCCATATCGTACTGTAGGTAATGAGATGCAATCTTGCACGTAAAAACTTAACCAAGATGTGACGCCGACTCCCACGTTCGAATGAGAAGTATTGCTCTCACTTTATCCGAATAGTTGAGCTAAAAACGGATTAACATTGAAAAACACACAATGTGATGAAACCTCAAACCTTGTTGTTACAATCAAAGTACTAATAGTACTAAGAGATGGGTCTTATTGTTTGAACTAGGATGAAAAAAAGAAGAAAGAAGACAAACAAAATCTTAACTATAGACATTAAGTTCAATATTTAAAGGGACTCTCTCAGAGATGGAGATTTTTCTTTTTAAATAAATCGTCTTCTAAAAATAACAACAAAGATTTCTGAAGTAACATAGAACTAGACTATTGACAGGTGACAAGTATAGCTCTCCTTATTTTTCGAGTAATCAAGCTAAAAAGTGATAAGTAAAATCATTTTTCATATTGATAAAAGGACCGTTTTGGTCACCAAACAATGGTTTGTGTCTATTTTGTAAGGCTTGTTCAAAGCTGAGCCATTTTTAAACTAAATATTGCCTCTTTTGACCTGGAAGAGATTATCTTATGTGTGTAAACACATCGGTATTTGACCGTTATAGATTCTTGTTACATAATGGGTTGGCATCTAAAAATGCAAAATGTAATAAAACACGACCCATTTTGTAACAATTGTTACATAGTTCAACGTTCAAAGAAAACAGCTTCTCTTCAAGAATTGCACTTTGCTGCGCTATCATTTGCGAAGTCTTTCTCACTATATAAGTGTATCTAACAGATATATACAATCGCCTTTGTAATTTGCTGATGCGCTCGCTTCGGCTTTCTTAGTTACTTGGTTTAACTTTTTGTCGGTACATTGAGTCATTTGGAACGGTATCCTAGCTTGAAAATTGCTCAAGCAAAGTTCTGCTCATGAGCCTTTTTGGCTTGGAAGAGGTTGCCTTTTATGTGAAAATGTCACCACGTAACCATTATGAATTTTAGAACATAAGTGGTTTGCATCTAAAAATTCACTTTGTAGAATATCAATCCTTTTTGTTTATTTTATTACATATTGCAACTTTATTACATAACGGGTTCGCATCGAAAAAAAGCAAAATGTAATAAACCTCAACCCGTATTGTAATAATTATTACATAATGCAACTTTACTTAAAACAGCTTTACTGCGAAAATAGAACTCTTTTTTCATGCGTGCTGCCATTTGCGATGTTTTTCTTACCATATTAGCTCAAAAACAAACATACAAATTCATTTTTGTAATATGCTTATAAGCCCATTTTGGCATTCTTAGTCACGTGCTTTAGGTACATTGAGTCATTTGGAACAGTATCCTCGTTTGAAAATTGGGGAACAATCAAGTTTTCTGATATTTTTACAAATCGCTGATATGCCTATATTGGCTTTCAAGCATCTCTGTTGGCCTTTTTGTCGGTACTTGTTGCCACATGCGATGCTATTTTTAGCATCTAAACGCTAAAACAGACATTTAAAATATTTTTTGTAATTTGCTGATAAGCCCATTTCGGCTTTTTAGATACTTGGCTTGACTGTTTGCGGTACGTTTAGTCATTTGGAACGGTTTCCTTGCTTGAAAATTGCTCAAACAAAGATTTTAAGAACGTTTGGTTTTTGCTTATAAGCCTGTTTTTGGCTTGGAAGAGGCTACCTTTAGTGTGAAAATATCACCATGTTACCATTATGAATACTACTACATATCGGGTTTGTAAAGAAAAAATCACTGAAAAAAAAAAATAAACCCGTTTCGTAATAATTATTACATATTGCAACTTTATTACATAACGGGTTGGCATCGAAAAACGCAAAGTGTAATACGCGTCAACCCGTTTTGTAATAATTATTACATTATGCAACTTTATTACATAGTGGGTTCGCATCGAAAAACGCAAAATGTAATAAACTTCAACCCGTTTTGTAATAATTATTACATAGTGCAACTTTATTACATAACGGGTTGTTACATGGCAGTTATTGCATTTTTTCAACAACCTCAGGTAGGTTTTTGCAGACCAATAATAGATTCAATACGATATATATATATTTACCCTCCAGTTCATTGCTTAGAACATTTTTGACATCAGCCTTTCCAAGACATCAGCCTCTTGCAATGGCCAGGTGGCGGTCTTAGAACTAGAGGTGTCGGTAATAGCCCCATCGGTACCTCTGGTTTGTTTCTTTGTCTCGTTGGAATGTCCTTTAGCAAAACGCTTGAGAGCCATAGCCCTCGCTTTTTCAACAATTTGTTAACGGAACCATGTTGATCGCCACTCTGTACTTACGGATGGTAACCATTAGACTATGTCAGTTTTCTCTTTCTGTGATTGAGTGGCGATTTTTGTAACTTACACAAATTGATACTTACAATTCTTAAATTGTTTATCATGTGTTGGAAATATTGGCACACTGTTTTATATATAATATTGTATACTCATGTACTGTAACACAATTTGTGTAATAAAATATCTTTTGAATTGAAGTGAAGTAGCGACGAATCCAGAAAAGCTGTAAACACAACAGTAAACCTGTTTACACGGTGTTTAATCCCATAAAACAAATAAACAAGCAAAAAAGATAATTTGCAAGCAAAGCATGGTGCAATGAACTATTAAGCAAGACTTTAATTACTCTGGTTACATAACGACTGTATGAAGTTTTGCAATGTTCTCCTAAAAGTGATTAGTTAAGAATTCAGTTTGATTGATAACATGGTTATGTATTGCCACGACAGGTAAAGTACAGAAAGGCAAAATTTGAATAAATGGAAATCAACCCATGCAAACCCATGAACAAATAGACGAACACAAAATGCACATCAACTGCAAAGGTATCCTGTTCAGTGGTATATGTCATCAGTATTGACAGCCCTATGTTCTACGACGCATCACAGCGCGATATGGCTTTTTGAGAACCTCAGCACCCCATCACAGTAGAAACATACGCAAAAAAATAGTCGTGTTTAAGTATTACCCAAGCAATCAATTGTGATGTGTAAAACAGCCTGATTTGACATTTGGATCAACATGCAGCTAGCAAATAGAAAAATGAACAGGAATTGTTTGTAGAAGAACAATATGTGATGCGGTGCGAAAGTACACAAAAAGTCATATCGCGCTGTGATGCCTCATAGTACATGGGCCTGTTGTTACTGATGATGTTGACCCCTGTACAGGATGGCAGGATGTAAGCTACTTAATCATAAATATGGAGATAATTATATATCAAATGTTAAATTATTTAAAACAATATATCAGTTGTGCTGCCGTTTAAGACGTATTGAAAAATAGCCATTGGAAGAAAAGCAGTTCTTAATTTAGTTTTAAAAGCCTGTTTTCATTTAAAAGTTTTGCATTTGAATCCAAAAGTGTTGCAACGGATTTCGAAAATATCGCATAAGTCCTTACGTACTTAGATGTGCTGACACATTCAGAATCAACGTTTGGTTCAGGAGTACTTTTGATTAGTTTTCCGCAATACAAAAGCGGTAATTGTTTCAACGACGCTTTATCATGACTAGCAACTTGTCTCATGGGTGAAAATGTTCATTTTTAACACTTAAAGTGCTGTAACCGTCTTCATGCTTAAGCAAACGGGAAGACTCAGGCCAGGCGACACGTTAATTGGCGGTTGGCCTGTGATATAACCTGTTTGCTACTCTAAGTATATTTCCTCATTAGATTTAAGCAGCTATTTAAGGTTCAGGAAAGCAGTAAACACACAAATCTATATTTAGAAAATTACAAAAATTCTAAGGGTTAAAGTGCTGATGGAACAGCATAAAATATCACCCAAAACGTTATTTGCTACATTGTAATACTGCCCGATCAGCAACTTGCATCATATATCTAAACTGATACAGGCAAGGGTGTGTATGTGCAAAAGTACTTTTTAAAACATGTCTCCTATACAAGGCGGGAGAATCACGTGACTATGGTTACGATCTTATGTTCGAACAATATGGCCGCACCAAGGTAGTTTTGCCTTTTTTCACCTTCCTTTGCCAATGATCGCCACATTGTATACCGCGCATGAGTTTACCATGAACTTTCTATTCTGGTAACATATGATAACCCATGCTTTATAAACGGCGTTACGTCTAACACTCGGCAGAGCAATCAGAGAAATTGTAGTCGACGGGCGCGCATGTCCAAAAAAGTCCGTCATCGACTACGATTTCCCTACCGAGTGAAAGACGTAACGCCGTTATAAAGCATAACGTTATTAATACCACCAGAACCGGAAAATTGATGGTCAACTCATGCGGGGTATACGAGTACAAAGAGGCTACCAATGGCAAAAGAAGGTGACAAAAACAAGACTACCTTAGCGCGTTTATCATGTGAGACGCATATTTTGTTTCTACTTTGTATTAGAAAACAAAACATTAAACAATGTTTAACAGAATCTTGATATGGCATAGAACCTACATAAACTGATGACAAAATAATCTTTCTGGGAAGTATATATGAATCAATCATTCTAGGGATTGTCTGTGGTGATGGGAACATGCACTTCTGTCGGTCATTATCCGTTTCTCGTTTAACCCTTATAGTGCTGTGTCCGACGTTATACTTATGCAAACAGGATAGATTACATATTAGTTAATTGGCGGCTTGCCTGTGATCTAATCTGTTTGCTACTCGGAGCTTTGAGTATCCAACCTCGTCAAAATTAAGCAGATATTAAAGGTTTTGGAAAGCAGACGACCCAAATATTTATTTTTAGAAAATTACCTAGCATTTTAACGGTTAAGGCACTTTTTCGAAGGTCGCCAACGTTATAAATAACGAATTACATTGACATTCTGTAATTACTGCAATAAAACTGTCAGATAGGTTTTTGAATTAATTCATTGATGTCATTCAACCAATCCTTTTTTAGCTCGACTTATGAAGAAACGCTGTACTACTCATCCGAATGTCGGCGTCGCTATCGGCGTTAACACCAGTTAAGTTTTTTAAATGCAAGTCTGTATCTCAACAACTTAATTATGGACTGGGTTGACACATGTGTCCATTCGGAACTACTCGGGTATTTCCGTGAGCTGAGAAACACACCACGGATATAAGTGTAGGGTTTCAATATTTCGGGTAAATCGTCCCCGGCGTATAACACATTTTCTACACGCGTCCACGTTAAATAGTTCGATGTATATGGACGTGTTGAATATAATTTCTTGTCGGTAACTCATGCGTTATAGTGAAAATAAACGTTGTGATATATATAACCGTTTCCTAGATCAAATTACAAGGCTGTATACATTTCACATTTAAGATCTTTATTTAGAAACGAAAGTACAATGACGTAAGTCTCGTTAGAAACAATATGGCGGCTTTCCTATTATTTCAGAGGCGTTTTGATTGGGTAATCCAGATGAGTTCATATTGACGTGTGCCCAGTATCGTTGTGTAAGGTCCCTGGTCAAGTTTCATAACTCATCTTTAGAATATAAGCAAATTATGAAGCATTCTGTACTAAAACGTAATTGGTCAAGTAATTGCATTTTTTTTATCTGAACAACAACAGCAGTGATTAGATTGAAACTTCACTTATGTGTTTTGGATCATTATCTTATGTCATTAATAAAATCCCTTCACTTTTGATTGATTTTTAGTAATATTGGGTCATTTTGTAATTACAAAATCTTGGTTTAAGTTTTCCTTGCAAGTTTGTTTCTCATAAACTGCTATAGGGACTGGATTGAAACTTTACACACAGACTTAAGGTAATAATTTAAGATTACGTAGAGTGCGATAACTTTGCAATTGATTGAAACCAAATTATGCCAGTCTCTTTTCTCAGAGAATTCTGCTTTAAGTTTTGTGTGCATAGATCTCGTTGACATATTTTCCTCTTCGACATGATCGAATAGTCGAGCACGCTGTCTTATGGACAGCTTTTGTTTAACCTAAACAATGAGTAACTAACTTGCAATTGATGACTGCCAAGCTGTTCACTTCTCTTTATTTGAATGCAAGATTAAGTGGTTGACATTTTTAGGGTGTAAAAACCACAAATGTCGCACATCGCTCTATCATTTTGAGGTTACTTCTGTCTGAATGCATTTGTTAAAAACCTTGATCCAAAACGAAAATGATTCTCTTTTTTCATTAAACGTAGGAAATGCATTCAATAATGAATTAATGAATAAATGAATGAACGCAAGAACACACCCATGCACGCACGAACGCACAAACGAACGAACGCACAAACGAACGAACGAACGAACGAACGAACGAACGAACGAACGAACGAACGAACGAACGAACGAACGAACGCGCGAACGAACGAACGAACGAACGAACGAACGAACGAACGAACGAACGAACGAACGAACGAACGAACGAACGGACGGACGAACGAACGAACGAACGAACGAACGAACGAACGAACGAACGAACGAACGAACGAACGAACGAACGAACGAACGAACAAACGAACGAACGAACGAACGAACGAACGAACGAACGAACGAACGAACGAACGAACGAACGAACGAACGAACGAACGAACGAACGAACAACGAACGAACGAACGAACGAACGAACGAACGAACGAACGAACGAACGAACGAACGAACGAACGAACCGACCGAACGAACGAACGAACGAACGAACGAACGAACGAACGAACGAACGAACGAACGAACGAACGAACGAACGAACGAACGTGTAAAAGGCGCACCAACAGCAGATGATAATTAACGTGCATTATTTTTTACTGACTAAACTGTTTATGCATTTGAGAGAATTTGTCATTAATGAATGGCAAACAGGTAGTTTGTAATGAGGCTAAGATAATAAATAAACAACATGAAACGTTCGTTTTTACTCAATTGTATATGGGCCTTATTATTTTTCGTTTATATTCCTCATAGCTTTACATATCAACATTATTTGTATTTGACTCTGGTCGAGTAAATTAGCGGCTGGCCTGGGATCTAACCTATTTGCTACTCTAGGTATCTTTCCCCAACAAGATTGAGCAGATAGAAACAAAAATCTATTTTTATATAATTACACAGTATTTTTAGTGTTAAGGTATAACTTTTTATTAATGACATCCATGCTGACTTTATCATTATCCAATAAATAGTGTGGACATACTTTTATTTTTATTCATTTTTGTTAATTTTTATTTATCATTATTTATTTTTTTATGCAACATCAGTTTTCAGAGCAACGTTGCATTGTTTGCATTCAACAGATATGCGATGGTTTTTTCATGAGAGTTGCACATGGTACAGATCAAATTCTATTTGTAGCGAACAAACACTCATAGTTATTTGGATCTTTCTTTTTAGCCAGTGTAAACCTATCGTATAGGGCAACGTCAAGATGCCCCCCAACTTATGAATACTCACGGGAGATAAATACGTTCGCCGGTGAATGAAAGTTGCAAGAGTTATGTCCCCTGAGACCTTTCCATTTTATATCAAGTCTTGTCTTTACGCCGTTTCGTTTTTTTCCGGAAGAAAAAGAACGGAAAACAATTTTACCGAGCGAAAAGGTGCTTAATCATGAGTAATTGATACACTTCTAAGACTGACATTACAAAATTGTCATGCCAAAGTTAATTGGCCTTGCGCAACTTAGGTAAAACAGACCCAAATTCCCAACTCAAGTCCTTGCTTATTTGTTTAAACACGGTAATCCTCTATCTCAAGAATTCTTTAGTTATGATACGTCTTTTGTTGGAATCACCAGTATCAGGCTAGAGCTTTGAGGTGTCTTGCCAAAGGACACTCTCATGAAACCAAAGGTAGCAATTGGACCCAAACCTGGGATCTCTGACTTCTAAGATTGCCATATAACCACCTTAAAAACCTTAATAACCCTGAATAATTGGTCACGAGTTCGAGTTACTGAAGCAGCAAGTCTGCTTTCCGTCCACCCAATGACCTTTAGATCATACCAACCGGAAATGGTAAGTCGAACAGATGGGGAATCACGTGACCAATGTTAAAGACTTTATGTCCAAACAAGATTGATGCGCTCAGGTATTTTCGTTGTTTTGCCTTCTTTTGTAAATGGTAGCCACATCGTGTACCCCGTATGATTTTATCATCATTTTTCTGGCAAAAGTTGATGAAAAAAAGCAAATTTTCTTGTTCCGTAATGGGCACGGCTATCTTGATCGGAATATGATCGCAAACATTGGCCACGTGATTCCCCGCCTGAGAAAGCAGGGAATTATTCGGGATAAACTGTCAGTAAAATTCGTGAAAACCTACTGGATTCATGGGTTGGTAAAGTGCGTTGACATATGGACCGGTGAATTTGGCGCCGTATCATTCGTGAACAATGATTGAAAACAACAATAAATCAATGTTTATAGCGCTTAAAAAAGTTGTGTTACAGGGCGATGGAGCCTTTACTTCGACGTTTATCGCAATAAGACTGTAATACTAGTCGTGTCTTTTTTTAGTAATCATAAATCATTAAGGCCGCTCTTGTACAAAACAGTTGTTGATACATTTAACTGAAACACTGTGATGTCTTTTCAGAAAGTGTTAATCTTTCCACGACCTTTTGATATCTGAGTGCAGTTTCTATTTTCCAGAACGCAACCTTTGATGAACAATATTTAAACGAAAATCTCAGAAAACATGTCATCGTTTTAAACAGCTTTTATGGTCAAAATGAAATATTTGTACGAAGTGTATTGGATACTGATTTGCCTGCTGTGTTTTGTTAAGATATTAATAAAAAGGTCGCATCTCCCTTTGATATAACGAAGGTTTTCGTATTTCTTGGATTTAATGAGTACTGGTTTACTAAACAACTTACGGAAAATATTTGCGTTTGTCAAAACTGATAAATATGGTAACGTGAAGTATCCTAAATGGCCCTACACTATTGCAATATATCACGTCACTGAAAGCCTCTCGAAGAGACATTGTTCAAGTCGAGGTCAAAGTTTATCAAAGGTTGGTCATGGAATGCATTGTGACAAAGAGCGATATAAGATATCAGTATAGAACTCAAGGACAGTGTCTGTTTCGTTTATATGAAGGATGGCAGTGGTAAACTGGTAAAAACCATAAATGGACGTACTGAACTTGTTTCGCCAAACATAAAAACAATAGCCTTGACAATATGTATATAATAATAAGCAAATTAACGTCATGAATGTATAAACTCATTGACCCGAACGAAAGGGAGACTTATCTAATATGATCCTCAGGTTTCAAATGTCTTGATTGAGCTAACGTTATTCGGAGGAGAGACAAAATAACTGAAAGGTGTCTAAATTTGCAAACGCTTTTTAATGGGCAGTGTTTATCTATTGTTGTAGGAAAAAGAAATAATGTTCCTTTCGTGGCAAGGTTATTTTCTTTTTTCTATTGACCTTTTTGAAAACAGGTACAAAGGTAACACTACTCAATGACATAACGTTGGTCGCGAAATCAGATGCTTCCAAAATAGAAGACAGGATCTAAAATGATTGTGAATTTGTTTCCAAAATAAGGATTTATATAATATATGTACACAATCAAAATATATACACATCCGGCTTTAAAAAGGAGGTTTTCTTTAGGGGTGGGGGTGGGGGAAGGGCTGCAAACAATTCCTTATCCTGGCACGGGTTAAATCATGGAAACAGGGAAAATGTAATATTTCGTAGCAATATGACTTTTTACTTGTTGAACACGGGGCCATTCAAGAACAACTTAGGGTAGAGTACCCATAATCCGCCATTTTGAAACATATTCTTCTGTCGAATTACTTCGGTTGTTCCCGGCATATACCGGTCGGGGCCGGAAGCTATTCGTTTAATACGAATAGTTCAGGCTAAGACCGATGTATATCCGATTGCGTAATGAAATGTCAATGTTTATGTTCCCCAAATAATATGTGTTTCAATGAATCTCCACAGGGATTTTTTAAATGCCTCAGTGACAAAAAGGAAATTCTTCTTGACGATCAAGTTTTTTCGTTTGCTTTCTTTGTTTCTAACTATGATCAAAGTGAATTTAGTTTTTCTTTAACCCTACAATGGACGTCTGATATGATGTGTTTTGTGTAGGATCAGACGCAGAGTCTGATATGCACTAGGTGTTTGTTGAAAAGTTCTTGATGTGCAACCTCTTTATAAGTCACTTTGATTTCTAACCATTATCAAAGAAAAACAGGTTTCTTCAACATCTGGCGTCTGATTCGGCTTTTACATAAACCAAGATTACTACAGAGGGTACAGAAAGGCCTGTGATATATGTCTGATCAAAACATGGCCTTATGGGAAGGTCGCCAAAGGTTTGAAAATAAAACTGGTGCAAAAAGGCCATGGGCATGGAAGGCTGAACTTATGGTCGCAATATGACTGAAACACTGTTAAAACGATACAATAATCAAACCAACTGTTCAACCAATCAAACATTGGTGCTGCATGTTGTCAGCAACAGCAGAGCTAAGAAAATAATCTTTGTTTAGAAAAAGGAGTTCGGATAATAATAATAATAATAATGATAATAATAATAATAATAATAATAATAATAATAATAATAATAATAGTAATAATAATAATAATAATAATAATAATAATAATAATAATAATAATAATAATAATAATAATAATAATAATAATAATAATAATAATAATAATAATAATAAAAATAAAAATAATAATAATAATAATAATAATAATAAATAATAATAATAATAATAATAATAATAATAATAATAATAATAATAATAATAATAATAATAATAATAATAATAATAATAATAATAATAATAATGATAATAATAATAATAATAATAATAATAATAATAATAATGATAATAATAATAATAATAATAATACAATAATAATAATACCATCCAGTCGAATAATCATAGTACGCCTGTAATACTTCATCAATATTTCAGTGGTTCAACCCGAACATCTTTGATAATAACTTCATGTACATGAACAAATATACCTTCGTAAACCTACGAAAATTGTACGCGTTCAATATTTGCGTTCTTAGACAGCGGTAATATTAGCTTGCAAGTATACCTTGGTAAGCAAACCAACGAAGACATTGTACACGTTCAATCTTAGCGTTCCTAGGCAGCGTTTATGTGAGCTTGCTAGTATACCTTTTTAAACAGACATACGAAGACATTGTTCACGTTCAATCTAAGCGTTCTTAGACAGTTTTAATGTTAGCTCGGAAGTATACCTTTGTAAACATACATACTAAAACATTGTACACGTTCAAATTCATCGTTCTTAGACAGAGTTAATGTTAGCTCGGAAGCCAGTATCGGCCGTTCGCCCGTCGCTAGGTGGACCCCTAAACCGCGGTCCGAACTGCACTCTCCTCGCCTGCACAAGCGCCCTGTTCGTCTGCTCCGGACTCGGTGGACCAACCGCCATGCCGCCAAAAGAGGCACCAGCCAGCGGCGTCATTACGCGCCTAGCAACGGAGACGCAGCGGCGGTTAGCGACGTCACATCGAAGATAGGGTGAGCCACAGTAGCGCCAAAACGGGCTGCAAGTCGGAGAACGCTCGTACCGGTACCAGAACCGGGTCCAGTAGCTTCGGTAGCCGTCTATGTTCCGGTACCGCTCGAAACCAGTCATCCCCCGATCCGGCTCCTGTTGATCTACGTCAGCTGGATAATCCCGTTCCGGATTGATGCCACAACCGCGCGCTTGGCGGATGCGGAAAAGCTCCCAGAGGTAGTCGATGAAGGCGTGGTGCATGAAGAACACGGGGTCATGGGGTGCCTCGTCCACGCCGCCCATGTGACCATTCACCCAGACGTGGACACCGTTATGGGCGAACTCCAGGTTGTATCGAGCCTCAGCCGTCGGGCTTGAGATCTCGCTTGTGCGACAACGCGACAGGATGTCCCGGATAACTTCCTTGGAGATCAATCTACTGCCCGTGGCGATAGCCCTCGTCAGCTCGTTGAAGGGTGTCTGCCAGTTAGCAAAGGGTCCCGTAACTACGGCGCCATCACCATTGCCAAGGAAGGGCGGCGACCAGATGATGGAGTTGGCAGGGTTGTCCATGTAAAAGTCAAGTGAGGAGTCCCAGTAAGGGATGGATACTCGCCAGTTGATTCTTCGGAGTGCCTCTTCGTATCTGGACAAGGGGAAGAAATAGAAAGAAAAAAAAAATAAGGAATAGGTCAACAATTTGCAAGAATAAGACACATCGATAAAAGAAGGTAGACGATTTTAATGATACATTACTTTGCAACATAGCATATCTCAATATTGAACTATAGGAAGGGATCTTTAACGTGCATATATACTTAACACAACATGTTTAGTCAAACGCTACCCTGTCCTGTTAAAACTTGGCAACGGGGACCCCATTAAGTTTATGTACCTACAAAGGGAAGTATGTTTTGAACTCACACACATACTTAGCATAATATGTTTAGTAAAACGCGACCCTGTACTCTGAAAACTTGGCAACGGAGGCCCCTATCTAGTTTATATACTTACAAAGCAAGATACACTCTGTGCCAACCGAAAAAGGCAGGTCCGTTATGCGCTGTGTCGATGATAGCCCCTCGGTGAATGTTTGCAAAAGTGTCGTACTGGCCGTTCTGAAGAAAGAAAAAAACATGATTTGACACAATTGATTACTGCTTTCTGTGGCCAAATGGTAAATATGATGGACAAATAAATTTAGGGGGAGGGATCCTGTGTGAACAAGGGGTTAAGTTGACGGACTCAGAACTAGGGGGCCTTGGTTAGAGATGAGTACAGAAGACATGCTTGTTGTACTAACACCCGTTTTTGTAACATAGATTTGCTTAGTTTAAACTTAAAATTGTTCATTTTAGATCTATTGTGAAACAAGTTCTTACGATTTTGATTAATCACACTCGATTTTGCTCTCTAGATACATAACCAGTACTCGCGCCAATTGTGGATAAGTGAATGGTCGCAAGACAGATCCCGTTACTCACGGGATTCGAACCCACGACCCTCGTGTCCAGAAGCCGAAGCTCTACACCTGGACCACTGTCCTCCAGTGTAGTTTAATTGTTTCTAACAAGGAATGCTAATAGAAGTGAAGATTAAAAAGATTACCGTTTTCAAAGCGTTGACGGTCGCATGGTAGTCGAACCTTTCCCTGTCTGTGAGCCGTCTGTACTCCCGGCGGACCCGGAAACCGGACTGCGGCATAATCCGCGGAAACTTTCCAGGACCCACGGTCCTCTTGGTGCGATGGTGCCCGGAAACGAGCTGTAAGAATGGATTAAGCAATACATGTTTTTTTTGTGATTCGCAGTTTTTCGGTTGTATACGCGATCACGAAGTTTATAAAGGTATCCGAAACGAATTTCGGACACCTCTGGAAACTTTGTGATCTATGGTTTGTCCAAAAGTTTGTGGAATCATTACAGGGGGACTATGGTCAAACATGTGCAGTTATATGCATGACAACGTGCAAGAACTATTAAAAAGTATACACACAATATTTTAAAACTGTCTGTATATAAGTTTGAAAAGATTCCTTTAGCCTGAGCTATAGACTTATTTCTTTCTTTATTCTATTACTGTAAAATATTATTGCACAATGTAAATTAAAAAGTCTGATATTTGCATTCGAAATACGCGTATGAATAAAGCCAAATCTGAAGAGAACACAGATCTTTACTTTCATTTCAATTGATTGTTAAGCAGTCATATTATCTAAGCGGAGATGCATTCACTTTCACTTAGTTTAAATAAGTTATCATGTTGTCTGTATTTTCCGAAATCGCTTTACATCCTTTGAGAAAAGACAAAATATGTCAGATATTAAACTGCAATACAATACAAAAACTAAATTTCTCCATTTTTTTTATTTCGACTTCCAAATTAAGCCATGTTCGAACAAACACCTTTTAACTGACACTTACCGAGTGAGCTAGTGAGCCGATCAACTGTCTGTCCGAATCTGTGATGTTGAAGTCACTCCATTTCACTCGCTCATTCTTCCAGAGGATTTCTTGCATGCAGTTCACCTGAGTTTCGATGTCCTTGATTTCCAGTACCGTCCCGTTGGCCAAGGGTGTCTCGAAGGCCATAAGCTGGAGGCATTCCTCGAGTCCAGTGGACATAGGCTCAACGGTCTTTTGGCTGCTCGCAGGACTAATGATCGCAACAATAGCGAGCAAACTGCCTAATGATTTTATTGACTGGAATAGAAAGATGTTATATTAAGTGTATGCATGTAATTCAATTTCTTATTGACGATGACGGTGAGAATGGTGGAACATCGAGTAGACAGTCACATGACATTGGTGCAGAGGTAGAGCGACGGCCCCTTGTACAGAGGGTCCCGAGTTCGAATCCCCGTTAGGAGAGGTGAATATTTTCGGGACTAGCCGGAAAATCGGCGCCATTACTGGTTTAGCATCCAGGAAGTAGTCATCGGGAGTGGTTTGGAAAAGCTTTAAGCTTCCTTCACAATCGATGTAAAACAAATAAGGTAAAAAAAGGTTTAATAATACAGTATGCATTCACCTTTAGACATACCAATTTGGCGGTCATTCTAATTCCACTCACAAGAAAAGCATCTAGGAGTCCTATATCATTGCCTAATGAAAGGACCGTGGAAACGATTGTACAAAGTAAATGTGTGGTAAACTGTGTTTAATGGAGCCCCGATCAGAAAAAGCTTTGTTATTGCCTAGTAAAAGGAATGAGGAAAAGATTGTACAACGTAAATGTTTGGTATCAGTGTTAAATCGTAGCCAATGCAACAGTTCATGAAACATATCAGACGTAAATTTACTTCGCACCCAAGAATACTTTATTTATAGCTTTAGGAGAAGTTTTCTCGGAGTTTATAAATACATTTTGGAACGTGCAGACTTATCCCCCTTAGTAGAAATCTTTAATGTTTGATGTTGCTTCTTGACCTAAAACACGAGCCTTCGTAAGATATGGCTACGGATAAACACAAAGAAACATTTGCAGAAGTGACACACCACTAGATAGACATACAACATGATTTGATGAAAAGAAGATAGAAACAGTGGCAAAGAATCAGAAATATATGGAGTTGCAATACCACCATTAAAAAGACACCGGCGAAAACATTGGGCCATCAAAAGTCTGTATCACACTAGAAAAAAACCCCGATTTTCTTTATGCCACAATCAGCTTAAGATGCATACGAAAGATATGAAATATGATAAGACAACACAAATAAGAAAATAAAAAAAGACAAATTAAATCCGCACCACCGCCATATTAGACGAGCATCAGAAAGTCACAGGCGGAAATGTAAGGTCTCCAAATATTTCGAGCTATGCCAGTTTCACATCGATGGCTTCATCTGTCAATCTATCACATTTCGATGGCCTTAAATAGGCCTCTCCCTGCGCACAGGGCGACCAAAAAACCTTGATGTTTTATGACGACAAGGTGAATTCGATTAGAAGTTAAGTCATGGATGTTGCGTGGCATTGCGGACAGTTACAATGTATATGAAACAGAACGTCAGTGTGAACGACCAGAACCATGTATCTCACCCACTAAATATGAAAGAGATACAACAGCTTGGTACAAGTATACGTTACGCCTGTTTTGTATTTAAGGGACGAAGGTTTGAGGAAGAAAAACCTTTCACGAAAAAAGTACCATCCATTGTGAGAAACGTGATTAAATTTGAAGATCTGAGGAGGTTTTTGATCATTTGGACTTATTGAACCTGATGACATTGTCATGACGCAAACTTCGCATTTTTCGGTTAAGGAGAGTAAGCTAAATATGGAAAATTTTGACATCCATATCCATTAAATAAGAAAGCAGAGACAATGGGCTTCCGCAATTGCTTAACTCCCAAAAACGAAATACGGAACCACTGTGTAAAATCTTAACAAAGAAATAACATGCATAACATGGTTTTGGTGATGGATTTTACAGATGTCCTCTTTTAAAGAACATTAGGTCGAAAATATATCTATTCAATATTTGTCTTTGTCTTTTGATATGTTTGTTCTTTAACGAGGATTCCAAAAGTATTTCCCTAAGCGATGTTCACTGCATTCATTAGATCCTATATGTATCCTTTCCTTTCTGTTTTTGGCTTTCTAGTAATTGTCCCAAAGCCCAGTCAGTCAAAAGGAAACCATTGCTACCATTGCTGCCCATGTTTTACGGCCAAGCGTGGACATCGAGCAAACAACCCTTCACACACGAAACGGACATCCTGTGTTTGCCTTCGTGGGAGCGACCTTTGGCAATTCACTTCATAGCCCTAGCCTAGGAATTGGGATCCAGGAAAGCCGTTACATAACTGAAAAATTGTTGATAAGGTGTTACAACACCATACAGAAACGCATTCGTTTATTACACACCTTCAGGTCTTTCAGGACTTACAATTTATGACTAGTCTCGTTTTTTGTTTAACATCGCATTCCAATGGCCCGCCAAATCATATGTGTATGCTCATAAATCATGACGTCATCGCATGTTTACCTTTCACTCACGAAAAGAAACCAATCTGAACACATCGGGTTTATCAAATGAAAACACCTCTGAAATAATAGGGATGACGCCATATTGGTTCCCAGCGGAATGACGTCACTTCACTTTCGTGTTTAAAAATAGATCTTAAATGTGAAATCAAAAAAGTCTTTAAATTTGATTGAGGAAACAACTTAACATGTCACAACAACAATTTTGCCATTTGGTATGAGTTACTGATAAAAAGATTACTCAAAAGGATGTCCAACCCTTCCATACACATTGAACTACTTAACTTGCACGCTTAGAAAAGGTGTTAATTGGCGGATGCCGATTTACCCGAAAAATTGTAACCCTACACTTATATCCGAGGTGTATTTCACAGCTCACGGAAATACCCGAGTAGTTCCGATTGGAAAAGAAACAATAAAAACTTGTTCTTTGACGAGCTCAGCCCCACACCCCCTCGCGCCGGTTCCCGCCAGGGAATGCCACGTGACGTTCACTTAGTTCAATGACATTTTTATTGCCTCACAATTTATGCGTCGCTCACATCATATATACAAATATATCCTCTCAAGCGCACGATCGGAAAACACGGAAATATGCATTCGGAACACCTCGGCCATTTCTTAAAATAACCTCGGAGGTAATATAGGGGAGCCATTTTTGAAAGTAGGTCAGCAACGAAGGGCATGTCCGTTTGCAATAGTATCTACTCGGAAATCGCCGGGGATTGCCGAAAAGAGCCGATTGACAAAATATGAAACAAAGATGTGTTGATATGATCATCTTTAATGAAAAGGGTAAAAAAAGCCATTCAATTGTGATATATAACCAATTTGTGTGTATTTGAATACATATTTAGTGCCTATGTGCATTTTGCGTTATCCGCTGGAAATAAGGCGAATTTACCCCAGGATTTCTGGTGTATTCATGTACTGCCTACGAGGTATATCTACCGACTTGTGACGGAGATTGTCCAGTTGATACGATTGGGAAATAAGGTAACAAGGGTACCAAACCACGAACCTTCATTTAGTAGAATTCATTTGTTCCTTCCGGTTGAAGACGTAATGTCACAAATAGGAGCTTTGCTTGATTGGCAAGTACTTATGTTTCATGGTGATCTTTGTTTAGCAGTGGCGTCAAGTGCATATCTCAAGTTAAAGTACAAGGTCAAAGTTGGATAAATGCCATTATTCCACAAGGCTCCAAAGACAATGGTAACAAAAATGTGAAACCTGTGTTATGTTCGTAAATACAAAGAAAAATAAGAAAGCTGGTACCCAGATTTACATAGAAGCTGTATTTTTTTTACTTCTATGATTTCTGTAGAGGATTTTCTTTTACGATAATATACATATTTTGCTATATATTGCAGTATAACAACAGTATTCTTATTGAACGCATGGCTGTAAAAATGAGCAATGTCGATTCATCCATTATAGCAAGCTTGCAGTTTAGTTTGTTTTTATTGCAATCGGGGAAGAAAAAAGCCCCCCCCCCCCATGGTATTCAGTTTCCTTAATTTACAGAAAGATCCATTGTACTTTCATAACGCATTGGTAGAGTAGGCGTCGTCGATTGTTTTTGTCATGCCGCCCGGAACTCGATTTCTATTCAAGACATCCGCCATCGCATTGTTACCCATGACATAGCTCAACACTACCCCATAGATACATCAACTTTAAAGTGTGCCTTGTTCTTGTACATCGACAGCGAGACAAGTCACTGTCTATCATATCTATTTCTAATCAATCTCATTTCCTTTCTCATGGTACAAAGCATGTACTCCGACAATACATCGATTGAAAGACAAGTTACAATCTATTCTATCTCGATCTTCTCAATGTCTTTTGCTTCATTGGTGCAAAGGCAGTACTCGGACCGATTCATTGAAATGTCGCAAGGTTGACCATGCTGCACACGAGACTAGATTCGAACCCAAGACCTTCTGGTCGTAAGGTTGGCGTTATTTACTTTCACCAACGTTAAGGATTATCTCAACGAACCAACGAAATAACGGTTTGCAATGTATAGAAGCCAAGAGGAAATATTATGAAATGAACTTCGACAAAACGTTGGTTAATTATTGTAACATTTTCTTTCGTCTCACAAGATTAAACACTATTTAAGAATTATGAATTATTTTGTTATTAAGATTGATTATCGCTGAAAGATATACGCAAGGATTTGTTTGGCATATCCTTCTTTGGCGCCTCGAAACTATTGTGAAACGATATAATAGAACATCGAAACTCCAATAAATTGCTCCTCATTTGTAGTATTGGCAAGTGAGAGGGAATTAGAATTACTACTAGACACCCCTGTATGAAGTTACAAAGTTTTACATGTTTTTTCAACAGATGTTGCATTCTGCCCAGGAGCAAGGAGACTCGTTATAACAAAAGTAAAGAACATCTCCCAATTCTTGAAATGGTCTACTGTCTGTCCGTACTCACCACGAATCCCTGTAAAGCTTTGGCCCAATCTTGGCTCATGGCCACAGCTTTAAGACGACCCCATGACGACATCATTAAGTCATGTCATTATTACGAGAAGTCACCTTTGGGTCTTTTAGAAGAGCGTTTGTGCAAGGGCCGAACTGTTACTACCAGTTTATTTAATCTCGAATAAGTTGGAAATTCAACACAACATATCTTGAAAGCCAAAGTTCTCATAGACAATGTTTAACCTTTTTTATACTTTAATGGAATACAAAATGAGCTATGATTATTGCAATGTCGTATTATGATAATTGGGCCACGTCACGGGAAAAGGGGCACTCGGACATAGCAAACAGTGTAGCCCCAGACCAGCCGCCACGTCAGTGACGTGGCGGCTGGTCTGGGGTTACACTGTTTGCCATCTTAGAGGACATCAAGTTCTACCTTTAAATAAATACAAATGATAACTGTCGTGACTAGATGCTGGAATAATAGCGCTAACAAAGAGCTGAGTCAGTGGTTTTTATTTATGTCCGAGTGCCCCTTTTTGCATGACGCGGCCCATATGTATCAGCAAATTATGATGGCAAATAAATCTATAAACCCACATACATGCATCACAGGCAAAACCGATCAATTATCTTTGGAGCATAATCAATCTTTCTTTCTTCATTAAGTGTGTTAGAGTTAAGATTTTCTTTGATCGAATGGTGTCATGGCCTTCATTTTGAAGAATGAGTGAGTTATGCTGCCTGAATACATAAACATGGGAAACATAATGAATCTTTTTTTTTCCTTGATGCATTGTTATCTTTAATATACTTGTATTTGATACATATACGCGACATTCAAGTCAAATAATATAGTCTTACACTCTCCGTTACATATATCAATAAGAAATTATTGTGTTCTGGCAAGTACGTAGCGAGTAAAGTGTAATCATTAATTGTTTGGCTGTTGTATACGGTACATCTATCAGCATCATTGTTTCCAACTTCTGCTCTACCATCCAAATAGATCGAAAGCCTCCTGAAAGTACCGATTACTCTGTTCCTTCATTGGACACATGAATTTTATACCGAACGTCGTGTGACGCCGGCTGACCCTTGCAATCCCGTCACAATCCCTGAACATTTTGAGAGCACCTGTTCCTTCAAGACATCTCGCTTGACATTGCCTTCCACAGCTGTCCCAGGCGGTTAACAAGACTTCCGAAGTAGCGTTGCCATGGATATTGACGGCAATGGATACCATGGCTGTCGAAACAGGTCTTCTTGCGTCAATGATAGCATAGTCATCGTATACTCCGAAGTAGTTAAGACCCTCAGCTCTAACATCTATATACATATTCCCGGTATCATCGAATTGACAGTATGTCCTTGCTGCATTTCTCACAGTTGGTTTCTTGAAGGTTATCTCAATCGGAAAATACTTTGTCCCTTCTAAACCCGTCCTGCTACGCTCGGACTCTGTCATCTTTTGTTGGTTTGAACGGTGGTATCCGTTTTGTGATATACTTGGAAAACCAGGCAATGGTATCAAAGGCAATGACGGTGCAGCTGGGAAAACAGTTCCACTTTTCGCTTCTGGAGCAGGACCAACAGGATCATTGCTTGGGAGACCGCGGACAACGTTAAAACCCAGGACATCCGATGTCCTTCCGTCCGAAGGAGGGCCGACGAATTTCCGACCGACCTTTATCAAAGGAATTGTTGCTTCAACATGGGAAACATTTCCTCCTTTCGTTATTGGAACAGGACCAACAGGATCGCTGCTAGGGAGACCACGGGCAACGTTAAAGCCTAGGACATCAGATGTTCTACCATCCGAAGGGGGGCCAACGAATTTCTGACCGACCTTTATTGTTTGGATTCCTGTCCTCGAATGCTTCTTACCATCATAAGGGTTAACGCTTTGTTGGAACCCGTTGCGGGTTGTACTTAATCTCATGTCTGGAGCTGATTTATTTGGTATGGACTTCTTGGTTTCTTGACATTGGGTGTCTCCGATATACACCATAAAGACAACCAAAACGAGACATTTGGGTTCCTGAAACAAGAAAAAGATGTTATTAACCTTCATCGTTTAGGGTTTTATATGGTTTTAATCAATCCTCATATGTCATACGTTAATTACAACGATGTGCCGTTGTCACACTGGCATCTTAACGCATGACTTATGTATGCGAGTTGAGCAAATTGTCTTAATATCTATCGTATATATTATGTAATTGTATCATTTGGCAGTCGAGAAGATCATTTTAGTACGAAGTCTTCTTATTATTATATAATCGATACCACGAGAACTCGTATTTGTGTATTTCTATGGTTTTGGTTCGAGTTCAAGGAAAACTGCAGCATGCAATCTTTTTACCATAACACTTGGAAATGTTGCTTAACTCAACAGTTTCGGTAACACTGTGCTGTTCTATCTTCTTAACAAGTAACTGGTAGGGTATTACAAGTATATGCAGCCAAAATAGGCACATACAATATAAGGGAAAAGATAATCCTGATAGAGAATAATTGAAGCTCAATTGTATGGGGGTACTTCATCATTTTTATCATCGACATGATTAAACTTAATAAAATGTCTGACTGATATGTATGAACGAGCCGCCTTATGTTTGTTTTTGTTGGACAAAGCACAATTTTCTTCAAACAGGTTTTTTATTTACTTTAAATGTCAGCTCGTTTGAATTTACCACATCTAAAATAAAATCTAAAAGAAAAAATAGATTTATATTCACGTTTAAAAAGTACAACAAAGAAACTAATGTTTTATGAATAAGTTAAGTGCTTAGAAAACGAATCTATTAAAGTGCAATTGATAATAAGCATGCACTTTTTATGTGAGATCAATGGAAGACAATGCGTAACAGGCTGTAAAAGGTACATTTGTGTATGTGTCTTATCCTTATTCTAGATGAAACATCTGTTTGTGGCTTAACCCTTTCCCAAACGATAACGTCATTTGACCACTTTGTTGCAGACGCATTAAGAAAACATTTAGGGAAAAGGAGAAATTGCTCGTGACGAGCAATTTTTCCTTTTCCTACAATGTTTTCTGGCCTATCAGAAGATTATTTTCCAATTTCGTCACATTTCAAAATGTCGTCTGCAAACTCTTTCAATTTGGGACAGTCGAGAATTTGTTGTTTGGGAAAGTGTTAAGTATTCGTCTGGATGGTCAATTTCATGTAACCTATCCCGCCTTATTGTCGGCATATCATTTGATGCTGACACCATTTTGGCCTCCATTGTTCCTATGAAGATAACGTTAAACATGTGTTTAATGATGATATCCAGTATCCATCAGATCATTTTAGTAAACCTAGACAATCAATGGACACGAGATATAACCGATTTGGGCTATCACTTATTGATCTATGTTGCACATACAATGTCCATATTTTGAATGGTAGATTCTCTGGAGATACAGTGGGCAATTTTACTTGTTTAGCCAACAACGGTTCTAGCGTTGTAGATTATATTATTTGTTCTTCGAATTTATTTAGTTATGTTTCCAACTTTACTGTACTGGAGAATGATGCATCTGTTCACTTTCCGATACACTGCACTTTAGATTTTAAACTCAGAGTCGGTGATGAAGAGTGTACATATGATCGTTCAACTTCTTCAAATTGGGAACGATTTAAATGGAACCCATTATATCAGAATGATTTCTATGTGAAATTTACTAGGTTATATGATATGTTTTTGTCTGATGTCAATGTTACAGATGAGGAAACGTCTGTATTATCTCTTTTAGATAATTTTACCAATGTATTTAAATCGTCTGCTATTATGATGCGCTGTAAAGCAAAAATTTCACATCACGTCCAAGCAGAATGGTGGGACAATGATTGTATTGTAGCAAAATTCAGGAAAAATAAGGGACTAAGAATGTTTAGACAGACACATCGCTTATGCGATCTTAACAATTATAAAATACTTAGAAACAGGTTTAAGTCTATATGTAGGGATAAGCAATGTTTTTTGAAACAAAAGAAAAGAGATGAATTGGTAAACAGTCGAAATGACCCAAGACGATTTTGGTCATTAATAAAATCTTTTAATGCTAGGACTCCAGACTCAAAGTTAGTATCTAACGAAGATTTTTATAAACATTTTAAATCGCTTTTAAATCCCGATTTGTCATCTCGAGTGTTAGATTCGTCTTTTTTAGAGGACATCGAAGCTATTCATAACTGCGACGACCTTAATATACCTATCTCACTTGAAGAGATAGTCAATAGCGTAAATTTATTATCTATTAATAAATCCCCAGGTCCGGATGGTATTTGCCTTGAAATGTACAAAGCAACTTTGAACGATATTTTACCTTTTCTTCATAAATTGTTCAATGAGATATTTGATAGTGCCTGCTTCCCTCAAGAATGGGGATATAGTATTATCACACCATTACATAAGAAGGGATCTCTATTGGACCCAAATAATTATCGCGGTATATCATTAATCGATTCAATTTGTAAAATCTTTACTCATCTCTTAAGTAGAAGATTGTCAAATTGGTGTGATACATTTAGTATTATTGATGAATCCCAAGCCGGATTTCGATCAGACTACTCCACAATGGATAATATTTTTACCTTAATGTCTCTGGTCCAGAAATATCTATGTAAAAAACGTGGCAGATTTTACTGTATTTTTATCGATTACTCAAAGGCTTTCGATACTATACGACATGATAAACTTTGGGAAGCACTCAGTCGTAAGGGTATTAATGGTAAATTCTTAGATACATTAAAGTCGATGTATAGCAAATTAAAATCTTGTGTTAAACTCAATGGTGAGTTGACACAGTATTTTGATTGCACAATCGGAACCCGGCAAGGCTGTGTAGGAAGTCCGAAAATATTCTCTCTTTTTATAAACGACTTAGTTTCATTTCTTGATAGTAAAAGTAATGGCAGAGGGGTTTTTGTTACAAATGACATAAAAAATCTTAACATTTTAATGTTTGCAGATGATATTTCCAGTTTTGCAGATAGTGTAATACAACTTCAACGGCAAATCAACATTATTGAACAATTTAGTAAAGGAGTTGGTTTGGACGTTAATATAGATAAGACAAAAATAATGGTATTCAGAAATGGAGGTATAATTAAACAAAATGAAAAATGGTTCTATAATGGTTCTAGCATTGATAAAGTATCATGTTACAAATATTTAGGTGTTTATTTAACCAGTAAATTATCTTGGTCAAAAACACATCAAATGCTTGCCCAACAAGGTAGAAAAGCAATGAATTGCATTCTTATGCTTCGTAGATATATGGGTAACATTTCTTCACGGGATATGTTTAAGATATTTGATGCCTCAGTGAAGCCAATTTTGTGCTATGGATCACATATTTGGGGATATCAATATGTTGATAGGATAGAAAAGGTTCATATAAAGTTCTGTAAAAAACTATGCTTATTATCTTGTAACACATGTGATTTCCTAGCTCTAGGTGAATGTGGAAGGTTACCACTATGTATAACATATATGTCGAACTGTGTCAAATACTGGCTGCATGTAGTAAGAATGAATAATAACAGATATCCTAAGCAGTGCTATTTCATGTTATTTCGCATGGATGAAACTGGTAAAACTACATGGGCTACATATGTAAAGAATCTTTTATTTTCTTATGGCTTTGGACACGTTTGGATAGTACATGATGTGGGAAATATTGATGAATTTTTAAAGGCTTTTTCTCAGAGAATTAAGGATTGTTATACACAAAAATGGTTTGCTGATCTAAATGAATCACCAAAAGCATTGCACTATAGATATTTTAAATCTATGTTAACTCCAGAATTATATCTTAATACTGACCTATCCTATATACAAAAAAAGACATTATCTAATTTTAGGTGTTCATCCCATGATTTAATGGTTGAAAAGGGTAGATATTTAAAGATAGAAAGAGAGCAGAGATTTTGCCAACTTTGTAAACAACTAAACTTTAACATTATTGAGGACGAATATCATTTCTTTTTAGAATGCAAAAGTTACCAACTGCTGCGCAATATGTATTTTGAAAAGTCATGGCTTAGACACGTAAATCAGCAAACCTTTTATTCTATTTTGGAATGTAATAATAAATCAAGTATATTCAAAGTATCAACATATCTTGTAAAAGCCTTTGAACTTAGACAAAATCTAATTGAAGAACTATTGTAATGTATTTGTTTGTGGATTGTCACTCTTGTGCATGTATATTATGTTACTGTATGTTGTACTATGGGCATATGGCCTCTGTACTTGAATAAACATGTCTATGTCTATGTCTATTGTTCCCTTACAAAGACATAGGCAGACAAAGACATTTTATTACAAGAACTTATGCTACCAGCCCATTTTACAAATTTACAAAACATACAAACGTTCATTCGAGAGTGAGTAAATGCACATACACAACTTTTTGGATAAAACATCGAAACAATTCTTGTTGAGCGTGCGCTCTAAGTTGGATATAATACACTAAGAAATGTGAAATATTGTGAATAATATTTATATTATCATTTCCTAGAATAGAATAAAAGCATTGAAGAGGTTTTTTTTCTTAATAAAAGACTATCGAACTATTTTTTGCGAAGTTCTTCGTATGCTTTGCACTGAAAGAAAATAAAATTGTTTTTTTAATGTATTTTCAGCTTTACAAATCTAACAAAATCTGCTTTTTTATCTATAGACAAGTGTCTTCCTTTTTAAACCTGGAATTAAATCGATACTTGATAACAGGTAACCTGATAGAAAACACATTTCTGAAAGGCAATGGTGTTTTTCCAAAACATCATGGCTATCAGCAGTCCTTCATGGACTCAAACCTTTTTTTCCGATGGAAATGGCAGCACAACTTGCCACATTTGGCGCTAACTTGCTTTGATTTCCTTTAATGTTTTGAGAAAAAATGTTGCTTAATTTGGCGGCTGTGTTGCTCATTGGTGAGTAGTGAATGATTGCGCAAATTTAAGACCGGAGAATGGGAGCTATAGAAGAAATATGTTATCCTCTTTTCTTTAAGAAAGTCAAGTCTTTTAAAGAATGATGTCAATAAAAAAGAGATTTTTAGCACTTTCAAACCAATTCTGAGCATGATGTTTGAAATCACCGTAACGAAAAGCAAATTTCAAGTCACAATCTTATGAATTACCCATTAAACAACTTTGATAATGAGATATGACAATTGGCATATGATGAAGAAATTGTTTAAAGCGCCATCATTTAAATTATCCATTAAACGACTTTGTTTATGATATATTGCATTTGGCAAATGATGAAGCAGCTTTCTTCCAATTCATCATTCAATATTGTAATTGCTAATTCGCATGCTGACTGACAAAACATTGAGGTAATTGCAACCAAAAGGAGAAAGTCCTCTCTTTAATGTTGCTCTACTTATTTTGCTGCAACTTCCTGTACAGGCGGACTACGGGTCTGTACTGGGGAACATGTGTATCGCATACTCCGTTTCGATTTCCAAGACTGTTACCATTAAAAAAGAACAGTAGACACTATTTGTATATGCATTGTATTGTTTACTCTATGTTATCGGATTGAAATGTTTGCAAGAGGCTAAACGCCGAGGCTAAACGCCTTTGTTAGCAATTCTCACTTATATACAGGAGCAATAGGGCTTCCTTGACCGAATCTAGTGTATCATTTTGTTTGACCTAGCAGTGAAATTTCACTGATTAGAAGCAATTGTGATGAAATGTATAGAAATTCTCTACATGAGCAATTCGCGTTTTACTGCAGTGACCTTTCAAATCTTCTGTTGCTTTTTTCTGTTACACTAAATGTTTCCATATGTTTAGTCGTTAATCTTTATCAAACATTTTATTGTCTATTGTTATCTAATCTTAATCTTATTAAGAAATTTCATATTATTCCTTAATAGGTTATGGGTAAAGCAAAGAGAGAACCCAATCCCCGTATGGGATTTTATAACTTGTCCAAATACTAGGCAGTCGCTACAAACAAAATCAATAAATTATTTCTATCAATGATATTGGTTGAAACCCTTTGTGACAACTTAATAATTTGCTCATAACGAGCAACCTTTCTTCCTTCCACAGTGGTTTCCATTGGCTTAACTTGCAGATGCGTTAGTTTGAGGTGATATGGATGTTTTCGGTAAAGGTAGAAAACCAATGATCCGTCATTTTGAAATTTATCCATACATGGGATTAACTCGGTGGTTCTCTGTATACATCGATCGGAGTGGAAACTATTCGCTTTAACCCGAATAGTTCCGGCCCAACCGATGTTTACCGAGAACGACCGAATTAATCCGATGTATGAATTAATTACAAAATGACGGATTATGGGTATTCTACCTTAACACAACCGTTCCCGGGCTTCCTGACGTGTCCGATACTTTCTGTTTAATGATATACACCTGTTACCAGTTCATTGTGAAAGAATGAATTATTCATTAACTTACCAATAACAACTCCATTTCGAATGAATGAATTATTCATTAAGTTACCGCTTGTTCGTGAAAAATTCATTTATAAGCTTATTTTACGAGGTCTGACTGGAAATGAAGATGGATGTTGAAAGTGAAATCTCAGCTTGAAATTTTAATGTTTTTGAAATGCAATATATTTCTACGGATAAAATCACAACACGGACTTTCAAGTTACTTAAAACTAGATTGTTAAGACTTCTCAATCCCGTCCATAGCCATCTGTGAAGGATACAGTACATTTTTGTTTAAGACATGATAAACTGTTTGAACGGTTTAACATGTAAAGAATGACCTATCATTTCCGACCTCTGACATTATTGCACTGAGTTAGAGCCTCTCGAACCCAGTCTACGAATAAGGTCGACAGTCTTATAACGTGACTCTAGCAAGCTGTATCAGGAACAATCCAACGACTTCGTGCATTTACAAACCAAATTTTTAATCAAGGCACCAAAAGACGCAACTGTTCGTTTCATTTCAACGAAAAGGAAAATTATAATCTCCATAAGCTAAAACAATATCGCAATTACTTCTATAACTATCGTGTTATAGATATTATTTGGCGTTGCCTGAAAGAACGTTTGCATTCAAATTACTTAAAGACGGTGACAGAAAAAGATTTACAGAAAACCATACATCAAAGTCTTTCAATGTCGGAAGCAATTTCGGATGGAAATTTAAGAATGCTCAATCAAACAGCTAGCATTTGATGAAAGGAAATACACAGTTAATTAAATAATAATAATGCATGTTATAATCATACCATTGTAAATAATACCGTTTAATAGCAATCACACTACTTTTAAGATTTTCACGATCGTAGCCTCACACCATAATAAACAAAATGTGTTATTCACCATCTACAATACATTATTTAACCTAGAACATTGTTTACAGGACGGTGTAACATAACCAACGACATAACACGGATCTACCATCCTCCCCTAAAACCCCTATCAACCAAATGTTGTAAACGGAGAAACACACAAACAAAAGATGCGACACGGAGAAACAAATACATCTATGGTTAGATGAAAGTGTAAAAAGAAGAAATATTAGAGCAAAATTAACTGCCCATATAAGCAGTTTTTCACTTTATCACAATTGTTTCGAGAGACACTGGTCGCATACGTGTCTCCCGCTATATGAATGAAGGAAAGAGGTGTATGACAAGGACTATTAATTATGAACACGGCAAAGATTTTTACGTTTCACGCTGTATGTTAACAAAACCTTAACAAACGCGTTTGGCTCATTTCCTCGCCATTTGGCTTTCGATACATCTTCCAAATTTTATCTCTGATCATGACCATGTAATATTGCCGCCTTGTTCAGAGGGTTCTAACGATAATCAACAGGGTAGGGATGGAATTTACGTGGATGGTATGTTATAAATGTTGACGAATCATTGAATAAAAATGGATAGTAGACGAGAATTGGGGAAAAAGACGTTTAACTCATAGAATCCGAAATTGTTTGGGGAAAATGTGCATCAATCATGTCCAAAGAAATTGCATTCTTAGTATAAATGAATAGAGGCATAACATATTGAGAAATGCATAAACTAATAAAGCGAGCACATTCTCTCAATGGAGTTCTTTAAGTAATACAATCATACAAATATATCAAATTCAGAATTAAAATCTACACTATACTTAAAACAGACAACGAACTTCCACTGCTTGCATTTTTATAATTTCTTGGCAAATGGTAGTTGGGTATCGAAGCTGATGTTTAACCATTAGAATGCTGGGTTATTTTCTAAAAATTAAATGTTTGTGTTGTATGTTTTCCAAAACCTTAAATATCTGCTTAGTTATGTTGAGGAAAGATGTTCAGAGTAGCAAACAGGTTAGATCACAGGCCAACCGCCAATCTACTTGGCGGCTAGCCTTAATCTTTCCTGTTTGCATAAACATGCATGAAGTCGGTTCAATCCTCATAAGGGTCAAAACATTTGCCTCACTTTTGCGAGAACAAAGGGCAACGCGCTCATGAGTGCTTTTCAACAAAATACGTTATTTCCTCAATTAACCTGAGACTTATTTTGATTTAGCGTTTGAAATTCGTAAATGACACCATTCGAGGACTCACTTGTCTCTCTAGACAAATGTAACAAGACTACAAAGCGACTATGCGCTATTATTAAACACAACCTGTATACGTTAGCTTAAAGTCTCGACAGAGATGCGCCAGTGTGGGGCGCACAATGCTCATTTGCTACGCGAGGATTTCTTGGTGCAATCAACCAGATGAAATATATTCCTTTCATAAGCTGCACCAAATAGACAACCCTTTTTGTCTTAGACAATAATTGCAGCTTTTTTCTGTATAAACACTTTGCTCCAATAAAGGTATGGCCATGTGTGGAGGCTGCCAGTGGTTTAAAAGAATGTTAAGTAGGGTACCGTTTTACTAATCATTTCATGCTTAGGTTTGTGTTAGCTCATAACAATATTCCTTCCTATTTCAATATTGGGCTAAGAAAGATTGCAAAGTAACACTTCATTGGAATCGTCTCTCAGAGACGCTTCCAATGAAGTGTCACATTGCAATACTGTTTTCCGATTGAGTTACTTTCCATGTTTATCAGTCCTGATTTACGCAAATATTTTACTTTATTCGTCAAGAAAATCGTTACCATGCAGTACTTGTGAGATACAACAAAAATAATGTATCATGGATACGCTGGCCACCATCGTGCGACTGAGCTGATGAAACGTTGAAGTCTCACCGCATTGACCGCAAGACTTCAAACCAAAACAACTGACTTCAATATCCTCTTTATGGGTTTAGATTTACGCAACTATTTTCCTTTCGTCGTTTTGTAAAACTGTACCTTCGACTGGTGAGATACAACGAGAAGCATGCACCATAAATGTGCTGGCCGCCGTCGTGCGACTTATCAGATATAACGTTTAAGGCTCAGAGCAAGACTCCAACCCAATAACAACAACAACAACAACTGATTTAAATATGCGGTTCATCTGTTTTGATTTGCACAAATAATTGCTTTAAGTCGTTAGTAAAACCGTACCCTGCAGGCATAGTGAGATACACCAAGAAGCATGCATCATAGGCGCACTGGCTTCCATAGTGCTACTTGGCTGTTGAAACGTTGAAGGTTCAGCGCAAAGTGAAATGCTCCAAACCCAGAAAAACAACTGACTTCAACATGCTCTTTATCGGTTTTGATTTACGCAAATAGTTTTAGTCGTCTGGTATTACTGTGTCCTGGGTACCGTTTTACAAAACAGCTTACGTAAAATATTGCGTAAGACTTAACTGATACACATGGATAGTACCTTCAATGAAAGTACAATATTGCAATGGGACACGTCATTGGAAGCGTCTCGAAGAGACGATTCCAATGATGTGTTACTTTGCAATATTGCTTAGCCAAATATTAATAAAAGAGGAACTTTTGTTTTAGACATACGCAAATCTTAAGCGTAAACTGTTTAGTAAAACGGTACCCTGGACTGTAGAGATACTTCGAGAAGCATGCACTTATACACTTGCTATCATCGTGCTACTGAGCTTGTTTAACGTTGAAAGCGCAGCACACGACTTCAAACCCCCCAAGAAACACAACTAACTATAATAACCATTTGTTCTCCTGCCACGGTCATGGACACGTTTTGTTTTGCATATTATTTTTATGGGGGATGGTACGGCGTGGTACGATTTTTTTTTTAAAACAAACGCAGTCGCCTCTTCGGAAAACCGCGCCGAAATATCGAGTAACATGCATTTATTGCCGTTTCAATAGTTTTTGAGTTTCATCGTGGACTTGTATATTAACTAATACAGCGTTTGGTTTCACCCGGGATTGGCTTTATCAAAACGGGCTACTATTCCAATAGCCCAGAGCGCCATGGTGGGAACTCATTAGTACCATTGTGTTTCTTTGTACAATAAGGAAGACAGAAAATCACAAATTTGGGGCAAGTACATTTCTTGCGATTTTATTTTCGATAGTCGGATTGGACATTAGTTTTTTCTTCATGATGATGGATGGTACATGGTGGTACAAGTGCTTTTAAAACACAATAACTTCTTCAGAAAATCCTGCCGAAACATTGAGGACGTTTACTTTGTACCGTGTACATAACGCCGTTTCAATGTGGGTTCCGCCTTATCATTGCCAAATATTAGCTAGACTAATACAACGTTTTGTCTCACTCTAAAATGACTTTAATGTGTATTTCCATACCCATTTCCTAGCTTGCCATGGCAATAAATCGCTACTAAATGTACATGTACCATTGATGTTTTCCAGAGCTTCATATTGGGAAATCGTTATTACCAATGTGCGTTTCTTTCGGCAAATACGAAAGTAGAAAATCGCAAAGGTCGGGCAAGTACATTTCTTACGACTTTAGTTTCGATACTCAGCATTAGATTTGACAATACTGTTTACTTCATGTTTCATCAATTTTGACTTAATAGACCACAATATAACGATGCATTTACGGTCTTTATCTAAGATTAAATATTGCTCAGGCCTTGCTAGGGTGCATCGGATTGTCTTACACAGATAGGCCATCCCCCCTCTCCGTGTGTCTGTATGTTTGTTTTTTAAATGTACGACATATCGTTTTATGACAATATGTATTACAACGGGATCGATTTATTTTTGAGATATTCATTCAAAGTTTCTTCCGTAGCAAATGTGTTAAATTGGGATTGGGTGTTATGGTGATAGAGGTTAAGCAACCACCTTAAAGGTTATAAAAAACGGAGCGGCTTTCAACATTACTAGTATTCTTAGTCTAGATTCATAGATGACGTTTCATCTTTACAGTGGTTTATATTTTCCAAAAGCTTGACATAGATGCAAAGAAAGCATGCATGATTAAAGGCACATTAAAGGAGATAATTGCAAATAAATTACTGAAAACATATATGGAGTTCTTTTATCATGTTCATAAAAGTCTTCCGAATTAATTTACAAATACATTTCGACGCTATTAAAAAGATTCCTTTAACATAAATTATGTTGTGCTTGAAATATACGTGTTTCCAATTCAATCATGTTTATCAACAACCTGTTTGTTTACATATTCAAAATAACGAATTCTGATTGGTCAGTTCAAATGTTTGTGTATCAACTGTCAAGGTCAGAGGTGAAGAATGAGGCAATCTGAATTATTAAACATGCTAATCTGGGTTATTACTGGTTGACTTTCACGTTCAAGTTTTGCTGATAGGGTTTATTGGTGATAACTCATTGAATCTGATCAAAAGTTTACCAAATAAAATAGTTTGATAAAGCACTAATCTCCTTGTATGTGCCTTTGAGTGGTATGATATCGTAAATTTAAAAACATCACTGCCAAACTCATAAGTATTATCCCTTTTATCCGAATAAATGGGGTACGTCGTTTTTGGTTGACGGATGATATAGTTCACATTATTGGGGTGTGCAAAAACAGACAACAAACTCAAAATATGGTCTTGTGAGACAGAGTATATTCGATGTCTATTGTTTCAGAAACAGTGGATGACATTGCCATAGGAAAAGGAAGAATGGCACCTATATACATCGGGCGCCTTAAGCACCGGGGGCCCGTTTTACTAAACAACTTACGGAAAATGTTTGCGTAAGTCATAATTGATTAACATGGATAATGGATAATATCTTCAATGAAAGTACATTATTGCAATGTGACACGTCATTGGAAGCGTCTCGGAGAGACGATTCCAATGATGTGTTACTTTGCAAAATTGCTTTGCCAAATATTGAAATAAAAGGACTTGTTGTTTTAGACTTACGCAAATCTTAAGCGTAAACTGTTTAGTAAAACGTACCCCCGGGGGCTTATGGTAAATAGACCTTAGATTATTACACCATTTCAAAATACGAGCATAAAGTCAGCAGGTAGACCATTGAGACCTCCCGTGTGCATTATGAGCGATTAAAGGCAATAGGTTGGAATCTCAGTTATATTTATAACAGTGCCCTGTTACTGTGTCTTACTTTTGTGACACCACTCTCTGGCATCACAAGCACAAGGTGTGTGGAAAGCGTCACCGTACATGAGGTTGCGTCTGTCTTACTTAGTGAAAATGCATGTCTTACACAAAGTCTCCATCGACTAAAGAAGACAGCGATTGTAGTGATAGTAAAAATAGAATAACAATACTTCAAAGAGAATTTGGATGACTTAGATATAATGTCTAATGCTTCACAAAGGTGCCATAAACTTTAAATACTTTCACGGTTCAATCCAATGATATCAGTTGTTGCGATACATTTTTATTTACATGAGCTGAGTTCGACCGTCAGACGGTGGACCCTCGAAAAGGTCACCTAAATCGATCGAAGCCTCCTCCACATACGCCCTTAGGTTGCCCTCACCCTGGACTCCAAGGACCGAAGCCGTATCCGCGGCTGCCAACCCTGCAAGCGGTCTAGCAATAGAAACGCAACGTTCTCGCCCAACGTCGCATCGCAAGTAGGGAGATCCGCAGCTCTGATTGGTCCGTCTACACGTCGGAGACCTCTCATACCGGTACCAGTTTCTGGTCCAGTAGTTCCGGTACCCGTCGATGTTTCGGTAGCGCGGGAAACCGTCCATCGGTCGGTCCGCCCCATGGAGGTCAACACCCGCCGGATAATCGGTCTCCGGATTGACCCCGCACACTTGGGCCTGCCGGATTCGGAACAGTTCCCATACGTAGTCCACGAACGCGTGGTGCATGAAGAACACGGGATCAAGGGCCGCGGTTACAAGCCCCGCCATCTGGCCGCCGACCCAGAGGTGGGGACCGCCGTGAATCAACTCAAGGTTGAACTGCCTTAAAGCCGTCGGGTTGGAGATTTCGCTCGTCCTGCAGCGGGTAAGAACGCGATCTATCGCTTCCTTGGACATCAGCCTACTCCTTCCACCGATGTTTCGCACAAGCGGCCCAACGCGTGTTTCCCAATTTGCAAAAGGACCGGAAGTGACAAATCCGTCCCCGTTCCCAAAGAAAGGCGCTGACCAGATGATGGAGTTGACGGGGTTTGCCATGTCGAAATCGAGGCTGGAGTCCCAGTAGGGTAGTGTGACCGTGGGATCTATCCTTCGAAGTGCCTCTTCGTACCTAAAAAGAGAGAACACTAGTCTCAGTGTATGTAATGTAGTGCCATTTGAAAACCTTTCAAGGTTGTTAGATTAAAGGGGTCCTCCTGCATGTCCTTATAGTCTGATGTACAGTAATATCAGGTTCTTTCAACTTGACACAACAATGGTTCGATGCAATGGTATAAAAAAGTCCTTAACAATTTCTACTATATTATTGCAATGAAGCCTAGATAATTGTGCTCATTCCAACATTGGGAACACAAGATAATTGCCAAGGTTCCCAATTGCAATTCCGTGTTTTATTCATACTACTTAAAACCGCATAAGACGCCAATCAAATAATCCCTTTTATTTGATTGCTGCTTCCATACCAACAAAGCACACACTACTAGCAAGCTCCAACTAACTATCTAATGTCATATTTCATTACATTAGCGTATCGTAGCGGAAATTCCCGTTTCAAGGAGTTAAACACAATGGCTGAAGATACATAGATCGAAGACTAATCGCCATGACGCCATAACGCGTCTGTTTGTTTTTAGAGAAAACACATTACCAATAATAAGTATTGGAAAGGAAACGTAGTTGCAGTTTTCCGACAACAATATGGTGGCCATGTTCTTATCTTGTTTATCTCACATTTGTTTATTTTCTAAAGGTCTTGCGAAAGTTTAGATGCCTTTTCTGGCAAATGAAATGAAAACATTTGTTTTGTTCCTCGTGTAAGACATTGGGCCTGGATCACATGATTCTTGCTAGATCTCTTATGTCTAGAACCAATGCATATGTCCGTTCAGTGCTCATCACGATGATTTAAAATATTTCACTTTAAGTTTCTTGATTGAATTGCCGAAAAGCGATGGTCTTACAAAGCTACTCATTAAGTGGTCATGCTCAGATTGATATTTGAGGGGTTTTAGCGTCTTTTTCGGGTTAATTTATCTGTGACTTATAAATCAACTGGTACTGCTTGTATGTTTTATTATAAGCATGGCCTCTTTGTGAAAACTTAGAAATGTTTTGATAAAAGGTTAAATCCCAAAGGGAAATATTCTAATAATCCCAAAGAGAACATACTCACAATGCAAGATAGACTCGATGCCAGCCGAAGAAGTTGGGACCCTGGTGCGCAGAGTTGATGATATTTCCTTGGTGTAGGTCAGCAAAGGTATCGTATTCCCCGCTCTAGAATGTACAAGAAAATTAAACACTCATTCAGTTAAACAGTCATTCAATCATACAGCCACTCGATCGATCACTCAATCAATCAATCAGTCATCCAAGAATTAGTTAATCAATGAATCGTCAGCCAATAAACAAAATGATTAATAAATCAAGCGATCAATCACCTAAATTACAGCATATGTTAACTGACTGAGCATCTTTTATTTATACGTTACATCTAAATTCTAGTTAAATGTTTGTATGCATACGTTTAGGTGAATATCCGAAAGTGAATAAGAGTTAAGTTGAAATACCTTTTTGTAGATTGATAGATGAGTGTATAATTGTTTAGTTGAATATCCCTACGATTGGTGACAAATGCATCATTTATTATATTTTCGCCCTATCTGAATGAATTGTGACGGCCAGAAGTATGTTTGTGCTGATTTTACGGAATAAATAATTGAATTTGATTGTTTATATCAGTGTACCCTTTTCAAAACGTTGACGGCATTGTGGTACGCCAGTCGCTGGCCGTCCGTCAAGCGTCTGTACTCCCGCCTTATTCGAAACCCGGTGGTCGGAAGCTCTAGGTTAGCCTGACGCTTGGCACGGTTGTGTTCGGTAATAAGCTTGGGATAAAAGAAAATTAACCCTTAGAATGCTGGATAACTTTTTGAATGTATAATGTTATGTCGTCTGCTTTCCAAAATCTTAAATATCGGCATAATTTTGTTGAGGACAGATACTCAGAGTATCAAACAGGTTACGTCACAGACCAGCCGCCAATTTACTTTGCGGCTGACCTGATCTAACCTGTTTGCATGAGATTGAAGTCGGTTCCATCACTATAAGGGTTGAAAACTGCGTTACATTTGAAGCACGAACAATACAATACAACATCTTTATTACACTCAATTCCTTTTACAGAAAACAGTAGGTAAGATAGCATTAAACTCGATGTAAACGAGCCGTATGTTTTTGTTCCTCTCCCTGCTTTCTTTATCTGTCGCTGTCGTTGTCATCTTTCATTAGATATCATCCCACAATACAAAAACTGCATTCATTCAACGGAATCCTAATTTGACTTTCAAATTTTCTCACATGTAAACAAGCAGCTTTCAAGATATGCTCATTTGAAATGCAACTTCACAACTCAGAACAAATACTCACAGAATGCGCCAGAGAATTGATGTACTTGATGTCATGTTCAGTAATGTTGAAATCGGCCCAATTAATTCCGCTAAATTTCCAGATAATCTTCTGAAAACATGCTGATTGCGTCTCGATTGTCCTTTTATCACCGCCGATAGATCCGTTGGAATTGCGCCAATCGTTTGAGACGAGCTGCAGGCATTCTTCAATACTGGCCGGAAATGGGTCGTTTTCACTCGGTCCAAGAGCTCGAATGCCCGAAAAGGCAAATATGGCGACCACGAGACCGATTTGAAAAGTCTGAAAAACATTTATGTTTGAGTAAAATGATATTAAATGCTGTTGTATATATATGCGCGTGAGCACAGATGACTTATTATATTTTGCATTTTATTTGGAAGAAGTCATTTGCCGCATCTAAGAGTATACATACGTATGTATATTAATTCATTAAGTGAGATATCTGAATAGGACGATCACTTTAATTGTAAGATACGGTAAGAATTCTTAAAATGATCACAAGTCAATCATCCAAGTGAACAAAGCAAAAATACCTGGTCGTGGCCACCGTGTTCGGACATAAGATCGTAAACATTAGTCACGTGATTCATGCGCCCGTACATGAAAAAAGGCATCATTGTAAAGGAAATAAGATTTGGTGTTATACTGCGGTATCAAAGTATCATTGCACATTTCTATATGATGAATTGCAATGAATATAAGCACATATTCAATCGTCTAATTGCTATTAAATGTTGTGATTGTGTTTGAATTTTCATCGCACTATGAAAACAAATGCCTAAACACACGTTTGTATGAAACCGTTTCGTACATCTTCGGAAAATGCCATGCATTTTGGCCATTCCTCCATGAAAAAAGATAAAAACATATTATGACACGTTCATTTCATAACTATACTTGCTAGACTAAAGGCAGAATTCGACTATCCCCCATAAAAGAAGATAAAAGCATATAATGACACGTTCATTTCCTAACTATAATTGCGAAAAAATAATGCAAAATACGATACCCGACCCATTGTGCGTCAAACGTCTCGGCAAGCGGGCAATCTAAGTCTCCACACTCCTTAAACACTGCGTATATATCTGCAGCAACGTCTGCAAACACTCGCCACCTGTCACTATCGTGCAGTGCACTGATTTGGACTGAATACAATTACATCGTCTTGTGGCAGCAAATGTTAACCCAGGAAGACATAAACATGAAAAAAGATGACAGTATTCATTTGCCTTTTATGGAATGAGTAAAAGCGTTGAATGGTTTGAAATTGTGACATAATTTGAAAACGACTTTCTTCTGATAAGGCTAGATAGTGTTTCGATGGAAACTGTTAAGAACTCCTATAAGAGAGTTTGATGCTTCTAAATAGAAATTGTTTTAAGAAAAGTTTAAAGTCGACGCCTTCACTTAAGAGAGAGTATTGTGAAGGGTGTGATAGGGTGAGCGACATGCACGCGAAAAACAATTCAACCTAGGAACGTTACGTTTATAATTAATTCGTCATTGTACGGTGTGCCTCAAGACCTTACATTGTAATGCATTTTTAACCAAAATCTAGGCATCTAAAATGTAGTCGTAACAAACGTCTAAGTAAGCGTTTCTTTAGAAGAGTTCATGTTTTTGAATTTGCAGTACATGTGTACAGGAACAAAGTCAAATCCGTCTCTATTGTCATTTGGTTCTCTTGTCAAGTGATTTGATGTTCTTGGAAATTATTTGTTATTTGTCGATCGAAGACATGTTCTTCTTTAAAGGTACAATCTCGAGACTGATATACCTATTGTAGTGTAGTATTCGTTTCTTTGACATTTAATAATTGTTGGGTTTAGAAGTACAGTTATACACTTTCGCATAACTGGTAATTTAATAGGTTTGTTATGCAATTATGTTTTTTTTAAGAAGCCGTTCAACATGCATTATTTACGACCTAAGTTCAACTCTATAGTCATCTGGTTATATCATGATAAACCCTTACTTCATGTTCACTCACTCTTAGTAGATCTACCAGAAGACACAATAAGTCACAGTGGCAAGACAGCTGGGAAGTTTCTCCCTTTGTCCTAAACGCTTTAATGGGTAAATACAGTTCTTTTGTGTGTCAAAACTGTCACCTGCTTTTAAACAGAAGACATGAGGAGCGACGGTATCAAATCAAGCGATCAGTATATACCTGTTGTCATAAATGATTTGTTATCTAGAATATATAATTTCGTGTGTCTTATTGGAAAACCCCACCATGTTGCTGATTACGGAAATGCAATCTGTATTCACATTTACCTTCTATTAAAGGAATTTAGGGCATTTAATGATCTTTCAACCATCGTCATGATATAGATAGTATCTACTGTCTTGTGCAACCACTATTAAGCAACACCTCAACGACTAAGAAATAGTGATCTTGCAGAATAGAAAATACAGTGAACCCTCGTTTATCCGAACACGCCCGTTCCCAACAAAATGTCCGGTTTACCGAATAATCCGGACTAATGAAGCAGAGCATGTTTAAATTGTCGTCCGTCCCAAATTGAAAGAGTTTGCAGAAGACATATCAAAACGTGATGAAATTCAAAGATAATCTTCTGATATGGCAGAAAACATTGTGGGTAAAGGAGAAATTGCTCGTCACGAGCAATTTCTCCTTTACCCACAATGTTTTCAAAAGTCGTCTGCAATAAACTGGTCCAATAATTCCGTTCCCTTACAATTTTGTTCGGATTGCGAGACATCCGGATAATCGGTGTCCGGATAAACGAGGGTTCACTGTAGTCCAAAGGCATAACACTTTTGCTAGGGCTTTTTCAATAAAGGTTGTCACTGTGTACCGAACTGCTAACTGCATAACATCTAATGTTGTCCCCCATCTTGCACATTCTTCTCCATCAGCATTTTCAAGATGTCATCATAAATCTACCGCACAAGTGGATAAGATATTCTGTTTCGTGTCACAATGCTCAAATAGTTTGGAGGGGGTAAAACAATAAATATATCTCATTGCAAGTTGAAGAGCGTTGCTTCGAAAAAGTATCTATTCTGTGGGCTCTTATTATCAAGTAAATGTATCACTCCTTCTGCACACACTGCGTCATATTCAAAGAGAATTAAAAAAAAGAAGAAAATGAACATCGAAAAAACAGGATCAGTATGGGTAATTTATCATTTTTTGCCATAATTGTACCCATTCATTAATTTATCTAGCTTTTGAAACAGTTCTTTCGTATCGAAGTAAGAGGCGAATCTTTTTAAAATGAAGAAGATATGGTGTTAACCATTCAAATGCCGGGTAATTTTTATAAAAGTATATTTTTGTTTCGTCCGCTTTCCAAAACCTTAAATTTATGCTTAATTTTGACGGAGAAAGATACTCAGAGTAGCAAAGCCATGTTGATTTCGCTTCTGACAACCCATTAACTTTATTTGAATACCAATAGCTTAAGTGTACCGATTTAAAGACGTAAAGTGCGTTTTTTTCGAAACAATGTAATTCGGTCATATTGTTTCTAATTAGTATGTGCAATGTTGCAGTTTTAATGTATCCTGCTTTGTCAAATTTCTAATTCATAGTCATATATGTCATTATTCTTTAAAATCCATTAAAATTAACTCTAATTAGCATGATCAATGCTTCATAAATAATGCATCATGCACACGTTAAGTGCATTTGCTATATTTCGACACATTAAAAAGTACATCGTTTATCTAAAAGTGTGCCTCAAAATAAATTCTCTTACGTACACATTTAAGAAAATCTCGATTTTCGAACTTTTCCCTGAAGTTCCTAGGTAAGTTCCCAAATCATACCGATTCGTGGTCTATTGTTCGTCTTTTGGAGTTATTGGAACATATATACAAAACGGCAAAAATCAAAGACAAGTTTTTAGACATGATATTTAATTCATACAGTATAAGGAAATCGTTTTGATATCAACTATTTAAAACAAATTGTATTGAAGTGTTAACATATCGTCTAGTTCTTGCAGAAAATACGAGCAAGAAGTACTTTATCTAACTCCTTACAATGGATGCCATTTTAATATCTCACGACATAACTCCCGTCTCGACCCGCCGACATGTTTTCCAAAACAGCAAGGTCTTCTATGACGACACGTTGAGGCTTCTTTCCTATGTTATCAACAAAATCTGGTAATGGAAGGAGTGGCATTGGCATTGCAAAAGGAAACGAAATTTCCCCATCTGATCGTGCTCCTAAAACAAAAGGATCATGACTTGGAACACCTCGCGCAATGTTATAACCAAGAGCATCGGAAGTACGGCCATCTGTCGTTGGAGCATCAAACAGCTTGTCTAACGAGAAAAACGTGTAATCTTTTCTTATATCAGCAACCATTGTCCTATTGGCAGCGCGTTTTGTTCGACCTCTGAATCCGACATCAGCCGTTCTACCGTCCGAGGCTGGGGCGGGAAACTTTACCCCAACATCTATCGTAGCCGCCTGAGTGCGCGCTCTGTTGACCACATCTTCAGTAGGAGCGCCAGAAGCGAATCGTGTCGCTCCAGCAATGGCTGCCGTAGTGTTACGCCTAGCAACGGAGATGCAGCGCCGTCGTCTCAGATCGCATCGCAAATACGGCGATCCGCAGCTCTGATTGGTCCGTCTGCACGTCGGGGAACTCTCATACCGGTACCAGTTTCTGGTCCAGTAGTTCCGGTACCCGTCAATGTTTCGGTATCGCGGGAAACCGTCCATCACTCGGTCCCGCCCGTGGTTAGTCACGGACGGCGGGTAATCGGTTTCTGGATCGACACGGCAGCTCCTTGTCTGCCTAACGCGAAACTGTTCCCATATGTAGTCGATGAACGAATGGAGTAAAAAGAATGTAGGATCGTGAGCGGCCGTGTTCAGTCCCGACATCTGTCCGCCAACCCAGATATGTGGTCCGCCGTGTATAAATTCGAGGTTGTAGTCCGGTTGTGCCGTAGGATCCGAGATCTGATTGGTCCGGCAGCGAGTGAGAACCCGGCCAATCGCCTCCCTTGAAATCAGCCTACTTGCGCCGCCAATGTTTCGCGTTAGTCTTCCTACAGGCGTTTGCCAATTGGCAAAGGGACCGGAAGTGACGAATCCATCTCCGTTGCCCAAGAAAGGGGTCGACCAGAGGATTGAGTTGACTGGGTTGTCCATGGCGAAGTCTAGAGAAGAGTCCCAGTAGGGTAGGGATACCCGGCGGTTGATTCTGCGCAATGCTTCTTCGACTCTGGTAAATGAAAACAAAAGTTTGTAGAGCCTATATCTGCTTGCATTTACTATAATGTGTCTTGTTTCATTTTGTGGTATCATATCATGTTCAGCAGCAAGACCATTTATCCTAATCAGAACTGCCCTTTAATGACCAAGCTTTGGTGCACCATTCTTTCAGTTGACATCATTATCGGTATTGCTCTTACGGGCAGTAAGGTTGTCCGTGAGTTTGTTCCGGTGCTAATATTGCACCCACACATCTTATTTCAATGTTCTTACTGAATTCTTTATAATTTCGAAAATAAAGAAAATATATATAAAAAAACATCTTTTTTCTATGCTCTCTCTGTGTCGAGTCAAAGAATACAGTATCAATACAGAGCTATCGATGCAACCTTGTTTCCCTATTGCTCTAAAATGTGTTCTTGCAAGCCCGTCATATCTAGATGTGTGTCCTTATGCATTCCGTGAGAGAGACCACCGCAGATACATGCTATGTAAATGCAATCATTTACTTGTATCCTTACGTTTGATTTTACTTAATTTACATCGATTGTGACGGAAGTTTGAACCATATTACATTTATTCTAGAGGACTGCTTCTTGATACATGACCAGTACTCGCGTCGATGTGTGTGCTAGTCCCGGCATTTCCCTTCGCCTGTAGCGGAGAGGAATGCAGGAGCCTTGGTTGAAGAGGCCGACGCTCGACCAATAAAATACTGTCGCCCACACATACAGTTGAACACGATCTAAACAACAACTAAGGAGATATGACTTTCAAATTTGACTTCTGCGTATGTATTTTTAATAACAATCAGTTGTGCACTCACCACATTGGTGTCATTCTACCAATTAGTGTAACCTTACAACAATCAACGTTACTTACAGTGCTAGATAGACTCTGTGCCAGCCAAAGAAGTTTGGTCCCCTATGCGCTGTACTGATGACTGTACCCTGATGTAAATTCGCAAACGTGTCGTACTGCCCATTCTGAAATGTTAAATTCACACACATTGATAAAGCGTTATCTCTTATTGTCAATATTGTCATATTTTGAAAATTGAATACAGAAGCATCTTTCCGCCGCCAAGCAGCGTGTCACATATACATGCTGCATCGGTAAAATGCATTTGTATAAATTAAGAAAGATTTGCGGTATTAACGATAAAACCTCTTACGAAAAGAAAGAGTACTGATCCAACAAAGCTATCGTAAAAACGCTAGAGGCCTTTTCCTAACATGGTAACACATTGCTTAGTGAAGACATACTTAAATAAGAGTTATTAAATGATTTCTTAAATGAAGATTTCAAAATAACTTTCAAACCACCACCTTTGTATATATAAAAAAATTAATCGTGTGCGATGGCCCAGTTTCATATCAGCAAGACTAAAATGGTTGCGTTAATTTCCATTACATAAGGTCCATTGCATTTTGTTAAAATGATATGCATGACATGTATGCCTATCAACAGAGCCAAGCCATATGTGTTGTGTCTGTGGCAGATCGTTAGGCGCTCGTATCGGCTTAATAAGTCACTTACGAACTCATGGAACCTTGTCAACACAATACGGTCTTCTTCGCCTAGCGATGGACGAAAATCAATATTTATGACATGTATGTATGTACATGTATTAGTTATATGTCCATATGATTCGCAGCTTTAACTGAGAGAGAAACTACAACAATCACAAGTTGTTTTTACCGTTTTCATAACGTTAAGAGCCGCATGGAATGCGGTTCTGTCCCCATCCGATAACCGCCGATATTCCCGTCGGATGCGGAACCCTGTACTCGGACGGTTTCCGCCTGGCGTCCCCGTGTAGGTGGGACTTGTCTGTCGCTTGAAACGGTTATGCTCTTCTACTAGCTATTAATAGAAAAGATAGCCTTGTTGGTATACTTATAGTCATTAATATCTTTAATTCATTGTCGGGTAAGGCCCGTGTTTTTGATATCATTAATTTTCAATTGCATTATTCATTCGGCAAAATCAGCAACAAACATGCTTTGTGCCATAACAGTTCATTTGACTATTCAAACAAAATGAATGATACAATTTCAATCTGCAAGAGTATTTAAACAGTACACATTAACACCATCATATGAAACAATTTTGCTTTTTCGGTAGCTCTGCACAGGAAAAAGGAAACAGTGTAAATGTTGCTGCGTGCATCATACTGTTAGCTTTCAAAATGCCTGAATTCTGAGTCAAGAATAAGCTGGGGTTGTGAAGTTATGAAACCCAACCGATCAATTGTGAAAATATTGCCTTGTTCAATACATGTATGTGTTAAGTGTTAAATTACCGCTTGTTTTCTGTAACAGAGTGAATTGGGAGAAATTGGAAGGTTTCGTGTCGAAATGGTTTTAATGTGTGTAAGCATATTTAGAATTGAGGAAAATGTTAACATTACATATTAAAAGCATTTTAGGTGCATTGATTGCAAGGAATTTATAACATATTCGTTGTCATACACGGGCCTTCGGTGCAACTGTAAACTTAAACCTTGTCAAAATCAATTCATTTGGTTTTTGTTGCATCTCCACAATGTCAGTTTCCGTTCATTTTCAAAGTTCCTGCTAGCTACATGAATGATCATTAGTGGCGAAAATTAAAGTGCGGGTTATCGATAAAAAGTCCTTTCTTATAACTGAATGGTATCAATTAGATAAGAACGATTTCACCAACTGATGTAAATATTATTTATTCATAACAAAATGGCGTTCAAGTATATCATATTTACAAAAAGATGGTGTATTACAGTAATAACAACCATTGTTACTGCAATAAAAGTAAATTACTTGTTAGCACTCCCCTACCACAAACAAATAAAAAAAACCCATACTCACAGAGTACGTCAATGAATTAATGAACCGGATATCCTTCTCCGTAATGTTAAAATCCGCCCATTTGACGCCACCAAACTTCCACACATACTCCTGCAAACACGTCGACTGTGTCTCTGTATCTCTAAAACCGGCCTCGGTCTCATTGAAAGGTCGTGATCCAAGAGATACCACCTGTAGACATTCCTCTAGACCATCGTTCAGGGGCGGTATGAAGGCCTTACACAACACCAGATCTAGATTGCTGCTAAGGACCAGCGCCACAACGAAGCATTTAATGCCCTGTAACTGGTAAAATTGAATATCATGTCGTTGGTTTTTTAGAAATTCAACGAATATCGCACTTGATTCATTCTTTATGTATATGGCATGGTCTTTATTAGGGATTACATTATTCATTGTCCGTATTGCACAATTGTCCAACGCCTTAACGGACAAGTGCTTGATCACTGAATTTTATTTCATAACCATTACACAAACGAGTGCTGAAATATATTTGGCATTTACTGACATGTAAATCGAAATCAAATTCCACCACCGTTGTTGGTGGACTCGTTTTGTTGAGATTCGTGTGAACAACGACTCTTTGGATGAGTATAGCTCAGCACAACGTCACATATGTCCTTCATCCTTGTCTTTAAGACCTAACTTTCTAGTTTTACCTCTTGTAGATAGTATAGATCGGTTAAAACTCGTAAGACAAATAATATCCTTATGAACTATCAATTTAGAAACATGGTCGACAGTCTGGAAGCGGATCATGTTCAACACTTTTGATCGAATTGTTGAGAATGGCTCTACATTTTCTAACTGACCTTTGGCATTGTCGTTCCAATTAAATAAATACCTTGTATTCAGGAACCTTGCGTCATAACATGCGTTTATAACATAAACGGGGATAGACACCATGGTATATCATAATCATTTTAGTATGAAATAATACTTTCTGTTTAATTTTGAGTGGCCTAGTGGATAAGGTGGCGGCTTTGAACTCGGCGGTCCAAAGATCGACACCCATGGTTTCGTGTGAGTGCCCTTTGGCAAGTCACGCCAGAGCCCTAGAATAGTACCTGTGGATCTAGGAAAGCCGTAATATAAGTGAACAATTGTTGACACGGCGTTTAACACAATGAACAATATTTTCTTTTACTACCTTATTTATCAAGCAAATAAGTGTATATTTACCATCGCCATGGGAAATGTTTCTTTTTTTCTTCTCAAAAGCCACTGGATATAAGAATAGTACAGAATCAATACATTATACTTTCAGATAAACAAACAAAGATACATTAGACAGCGTGAATATCTTAAACAATGTGATTTTCTACGATTGAGAAACATATTTATATATAATCAAGCCGGATGTTGACATGCAATCGTAACCAGTTGTATATTAATTTATTATGATGAAATGTCCGTTTGCGGTTTCTTACTGTTGCTTGTTTCAATTGAAATTGCAAAACATTACATGATAAGATAATTAAACAAACTTTTTTTTTCAAGTGAAAATGGGTCTGGGTTATGTTTAGGCTAGTGATAAAAACCCAGGATGTGTAGAATTCGTAGAAAAACAAAACATCTTAAGGGTTATCTATTTTCTGAATTTAAATCTATCTTACAATAATGATACATTTGTTATCGGATATATACGGTTAACCCTTTGTACTTCTATTTCGGTGAACATGTAAAGCATTACTGTGTTTGTGACGTTAAGAACCAACTACCAATTTACCGAACTATTGTTCTAACTTAATAAAAAGGACATTGCATAAGATTATCTAAATCGAAACGGAAATGTACATAAGACTGTTTGAGCAGGTTCAACATTGTTGTTTGAAAATTAGTGCTTCTAACAATTTGCGATGCAATCAAAGACATTTCATCTGAAGAAGACAGCATAAGACAATATTTCTTAGAAAAGCAAAAAATCGAGTTAAAACTTCCTTGTATACTAAGGCATCGTTTCCAACATTTCAAATCTCAATATTGAAATAAAAAGAAAATGCTTATTTGAACTAACACAATTTCTTAAAATAAAATGTTAAGCAAAAAGCTACCCTGTGGCTAACCTTTCTTTAGGCTCTACGCTCATGTGCGTTTAATTTCTTAGTAAGGGGTAATCTGTAATGGCAACTTAAAATCCTTCATATGTGTCCTCGAAAAAAAGTATCTGGCATAGGCCAAAGGCCTGCATTTTCGTAAGAAATTTGTTGCGTGTTCAAACAAATGAAGCACTGGAGGGCCTCCGTATATGTATTAAATTAAGTGCAAAGGTCTCCAGAGTCTGAACCTATTGAGCATGGACAGCCTAATTTATTTATTGGAAAACTGATAGACTATCTAAGATGACGTTTTATCTAGCAACTAGCCCATCCATTGACTGATATCGCCTGCCTGATATAAATAAGTGATATCAGGTCAATGCGTCACGTGACGTATCACATGATCAACATTGCCGGAACTACTTTTGACCTACTGAAACGACCAACGCATATACACAAAGGAGTCAACACGTCAACAAGAACTCAATATTCCCGATAATTTTGATATTTTAATTTCAAAATCAAAAAACAAAATATAACTGTTTATGAAAAAAGATTAAATGCATACAATAAACTTAAAAACATAACTTTGAAAAGTTCCTGCATGAGAAAGAAGGCAAATCCTCAATAATTTTAAAAAAATAGGAAAAAGATCAATGAATGACCTTGATTATTGAGCAATTACTCTGTATTTGCAGTAATGATTGTGATTTGATTTAAAATAACTTACACCATGACTTAACGATACCCTGCTAAGCCTTGCCTTAAGCAAATGATTTTGATATCACTGTGACAAAAGAATTATTTAACTGTTCAATATGAGCAATAAATCCTTTTGCCATGATGATCTCTATTCTCTACCTGATATCTTGAGAAAAACATTATTTTTCATATCATAGACTAATCATACATAGGTCAATTACACCAACTTGCTATTTTCTTCTAAATGGCAAGAATTTGAAACACTGTGAAAGAAGGATTTATCACTCATGTCAAGCAAATTTTCCTTATTCACTCTTTTTCTTTCAAATCTTAAAGAAAAAATACAGAGGCAAACTACTATAAGTTTATGAATGTGTGGAAATGAAACAATTACAATTTCAAAGCAAAACATTGTTGATCATCCCAAATTCATAAAGTAGACTATATGAATAGAAATCATTTTTTGAAAAGAGAACTTGCCTAGTTTAAGAAATTACCCTTCCAATAACATTTTCAAGAGTTTTCTGTTGATATCAACTAGTAAAAAATAATGATGTATGCTGTTTTGATACATCTTAAGCAGAAATATTCAAAAATCAATGTGTTGATTTATTGGAAGGGTCCAAATCATTAAGGAAAAATGAAAACATTGACTCATATTGAATTTTTTTTATCCTTTCTCAACAGTTTTTATTCTATAGGTGTCTACTCACAACTCTTATAACATTGTCATTGTTTGGAAATCATTTAATAACAGGTTAATAACAGTTATTAAGAGGAATAGCTTCAAAGAGGTAAACTTCTCTAAATTTTCTTGTTGCTCAAGTCAAATCAAAAAACAAAATCCAATTGCCCCCATTCTTTAGATAAGTGGAAAAGGTAACTATTTATCTGAGGCTGCCTTCAATGTCCTATATTATATGAGAAAGGCCTCCTGGGATTTTACTCTCCAAAATTACTCACTGGCTTAACAATTCAAGAATGAAGGGGGAAATCTGGAAACTTCACTTTTTGTTCAGTTGTCAAGTTTGAATTATAGTTTATCTCATACACTTGTTGAAACAGATCAAAACATCTGGCTCTGTTACCTTACTTAAATGTAACATTTTCAGTGAAATATTTTGAAATATGTCCATTTTCTAAAACACAGTATAGAAAACACTTTAAGTTATATCCATACTCCTTTGAAAATCTTAACACAAGAATCTGATGTCTGGAATATCCAATGCAAGCATCTCATCACAGTTCTTTCTCTCAGACTTGGCCCATCAATCAAGTTAAGTGAATTTTGTTGTAGAAATCTGAAATTTCACACAGTCCTGAAAGTAGAAATTAAAAGCAATTAAGAGAATGAATTCTGAATGTACATGTACTTCATTTTACATAATTTACACCAGAAAATCAAGCCAAAGACAATTTCAACAGAAACAACAAGATATTAAATAAACATTAATAAACTTTATTCCCCTTTTATCTTGCACAGTTCAATCTTTATCTAAATTTTGGTCAGGTGTGTTTCTAAGGCAGATGATTGGTATGAAAAAAGGACAATGCCATGAAAGCAATGTTTGACAAGGCAAGAATCAATAGAAAAAGAATGACCTACTACTCTGCCAGGAATGATATGGTAAAAAAATGTGAGGGGCCAAAAGTATTTGTCACCAGAAATCATGCAAATTACAGGACAAAAATGTTCAGTCGGTGTACAACTAGATCTATTCAAATATTTCGAATGACAATAATAAGATGTGCTTGACAATCTAAGGAAACAAATAAGTGAAACCCACCTGCAACTCTCGGTTATAGTGATTGTTGTCCAGAATGCTTTAGCTCTCCATCTGCACACTGAACTCCAGGTTTCTTTTCCACCGATGTCTTCATCCCATCTTTCCAATCATGAATGGTTATGACATCACAACAAATAACAATACATCGAGTTTAATTGCTTCTTTTTCTATGGAACTGTCTTGAATATCGGATCCATTATCTTTAATCAATGCTATGGTCCAAAATCCGCAGAGTAATTCATCGATAGACCGTTGTCATATGTTTTTTTTTCTCTCGAAATGATGACTGTGTTTACTGTCCTTGTACATTATGTCATAATGTGTAATGAATTCTATGCATGAGTAAACTTATCGAAGCGAGGCCGAATTGAGAACATTTTGTTGGGCGATCTGTTCAATAATGAATTGAAATAACTGTCATATAAAGATATGTCCATCCAGTTATTAAATTTCAGTTAAATTGGGTTTAAAATCGATCAAAACAACGGACGAATTACTTTGTGTCGTTACGTCACTTCGCGTAGTTTACGTCATCGCGTACTTGGGTCAAAATTGCTACTTCGGTTGATTTAAATGGAATAAAGTCTGTTTCATCGCGCTTTATAGGAAGAATTGTCTGTATCTTTTTCTTCCAGTTATCGTTACTAGATAAATAGAATATTATGCTAGTGTCTTTTGTTATCAATGTTATCGGTCAGGGTAAGGAGAATTTATAAAGGGCTCGGTGAACCTCGCCCATTATCAATTCTCCTTACCCTGACCGATAACATTGATAACAAAAGACACTAGCATAATATTCTCTATATCCCTTTAATGCCATACTTCGCAATCAGAATGCATGCCAGACCAAAGGGACGTGTCTGTCATAAAAAGAGGTGTGACTTCTTAGAGCGAAAATGTAGATATACCACATTTGTTAATCTTCACTTACCTGTAATTTGTGAAACAGTGTCATTCTGTGTCTATATGCTTTTTTGCTTTCTTTGAAAGCCAATTCTCATCCATTTCTAATTTGTTTAACGGCGTTAACGGCATGACGGTAATGTTTAGCATACCTGGTCCAACAATTAAAGCGTGAGCAGATACCAACTTAAACGAGTGAAAAATTGAATTTCCTCTGCTGTATTTGAAAGCAACCACCGTAAATGCCCGGTCATACAGCCCTCCACGGACGTATCGCGGCCGAATCACGGCCAAAGATTTCTGCCCGTGAAGCAGACGCTGTTGGACGCTTTGAGGTCGCGATAAAGACGCGATACAGCCGTACTTTACCCGTCGTAACACGCGGTAAGAAATTCACACGCGGTTGGCCGCGCGAAAAAGTTTTGGGCTGCCCAATATTTAGACCGCGGGTAATCGCGGGCGGTACACGTGGTACACGCGCGGTAAGGACGCGGTACAGACGCGGAACGAACGTGCTAGGACGTGCTACGGCCGCGGTTAAGACGTGGTTACACACAAAAGCGTCTGCTTCACGGGCAGAAATTTTTGACCGTGATTCGGCCGCGATCCGCCCGTGGAGGGCTGTATGACCGGGCCTTAACAAAATGAGTTATTTGCCATGACCGACTTATTCTCTATATATCAAAATGGATTTTGAAGCCCGAAAAAGTTGTGTTAAGACTAGTATAAATGAAGTAAATGGTGGTGAAATAATCACCACAGGAACGAATTAGGATGGACAACTTTCATAAGCGTTTTTTCAGTAAAAGCTCGTTTAGTAAATAATTCCTTCTATACGCTTGTCATTGTGAGTAAAAGATGCTTGCTCACATATCTGTGTAAATTTGGAAGCTATAAATAACTTTCTTTAGACCTGCGCAACAGCAATCGGAACTACTCGGGTATTTCCGTGAGCTGTGAAATACACCTCGGATATAAGTGTAGGGTTACAATTATTCGGGTAAATCGGCATCCGCCAATTAACACATTTTCTAAGCGTGCACGTTAAGTAGTTCAATGTGTATGGAAGTGTTGGACATCCTTTTTAATCACTTTTGATCAGTAACTCATACGAAATGGAGAACTTGTTGTTGTGACATGTATACTTGTTTCCTTAATCAAATTTAACGACTTTTTGGATTTTACATTCAAGACGTATTTTTAGAAACGAAAGTAAAGTGACGTCATTCTCGCGGGAAACAATATGGCGTCATCCCTATTATTTCAGAGGTGTTTTCATTGGATAAACCCGATGTGTTCAGATTTGGCGCAACAGCTGTTCTAGTGAATGATACGCACTGAAGAATAAGCATTGGTAACAAGCAAAATTATAACGTTGTTAATTGTTTAAAGTGTATTTACAGTGAATAACCAATTACTTAAATCGAAAAGCCTGACATATTTTTGGGATCTACCGCATATTAGCCGTACATACTGAGATAGAGTGACGCTTTCCGAATGAATTATGCTTTCAATAGCATCTTTTAATTGTATTTTAGAAAATAATTTAAAAGGACTTTATTATTTCAACGATATTCTAGTTTGCATTCAAAATTTCTTTTCTATGAACAAGCACCTTCAAAGCAATGTTCTTCTGTACATAGGCATCATTGTATTGAAACATATTAACTATTCATTCTATTGCAGAAGTAGTTTTGTGGTCATATCCAAATAACACATATGTTATTTTATATTTACTTTAATAGATAAACATGCATATATTTCATGACAAAGTAATGAGGAAGTATGAATCGCATAACGTATGTCTTGTCTACATATCTGCATATAATCAGTGTTAAGATGATAAATAATAATTGTAATATGAGGTAAGAGTGTAAACATTTGTAACAAATATGATATGTGGTAAGAAGAATAGTAGGCGTACCTGCCGAAGGTATGCTAAACCCCAACATTTTAACAAAAAGGGTTTTGGTATAATTTCTCTTATTATGTAAGGTCATTCATAAGTACAATTGATTAGCCCAGCGTTAATCATATATACTTATCTGCATGTTGAAATGAAGTATCATGTCATGAAAGAAAATCAGTAAAAATCATGTTTTGAAAGTTCAAACCGCTCATTCTGTAGTGTGTCAATAATGCATCCCTGCTGCAGGATACTGTATGATCAATTGAGACGAAAACAAAAGAATTTGACAGAATTCTACCTTATGTCAAAGAGATGCATTTGTCACTTGTTTTTCATCCAAAATTGTGTTATTTGGGAATCTGTATATCGCGAACTCATCAATGAAAATCAATGATAATCATGTGTCGAAGTTTAAACCCCTCATTATGTATTGTCTCAATTAGAAGTGTCTGCTGCAGACTACTGAATAATCATTTGTGACAAAAAGAGAATGTGTCACTTGTTTGGCATCCCAATTTATGCTCTTTTGGCATCTGTATATCGAAAACTAATCAAGGGAGATAAACAATCCCATCGCCAACCGCGCTGTTCCCCAAAAGCACAACGTTCTTTAAAACAACACGTCGTGTCTGGTTTCCCGCCATTTCCAAAAATTCTGGTACCGGAAGGAGAGGCATCGGCATCGCAAACGGGAAGATCATCCGTCCATCGGGCCGCACCTCCGGGACAACCGGATCAGAACTCGGAACACCATGAGCGATGTTGAAACCGAGGGCATCCGAAGTTCGGCCATCCGAAGGTGGCGCCACGAAAGGTTTGCCGAAAACCACGCCTCCTTCGTTAGATTGGACGTCGACGTTAACGTTAACGTTGGCGGCTCGCTTGCGACGTCGACCTGCAAACCCTACGTCGGCTGTCCTCCCGTCTGAGCTCGGTGCTGGAAACCGCGGTCCGACGTCAATCGAAGATTCTTGTGCCCGCGCTCTGTTCGCAACGGCGGGACTTGGCGCGCCAAACGCCATTCTCGCGTCTCCACCCGCCGCCATAGGCATCTGAATCCTTCTAGCGACAGACACGCAACGCCGTCTAGCGATATCGCAGCGCAGGAAGGGCGTACCACAGAACGGTCTAAAACGGCTGCAACGCGGTGATCTCTCGTATCTGTACCAGAACCTCGTCCAGTAGTTCCGGTACCCGTCGATGTTTCGGTACTGCGGGAAACCGTCCATCGCTCGGTCCCGTTCGTGCATTTCCACCCCGTCGGGATAGTCCGTTTCCGGATTCACTCGGCACCGGCGCGCCTGGCGGATCCGGAACAGCTCCCACAGGTAGTCGATGAAGGAGTGGTGAAGGAGGAACGCCGGGTCGTGGGCGGCCGTGTTCAATCCCGACATCTGGCCACCGATCCACACATGCGGGCCGCCGTGGATGAATTCCAGATTAAAGTCTGGCATTGCTGTCGGGTCTGAGATCTCGCTCGTCCGGCATCGAGTGAGCACACGTCCGATTGCCTCCCTTGAAATGAGCCGACTGCTGCCGCCGATGTTTCTCGTCAACGGTCCAACGGGGGTCTGCCAATTAGCAAAAGGACCGGAAGTGACGAATCCATCTCCGTTGCCCAAGAAAGGGGTCGACCAGAGGATTGAGTTGACGGGGTTGTCCATGGCGAAGTCTAGAGAAGAGTCCCAGTAGGGTAGGGATACACGGCGGTTGATTCTGCGCAATGCTTCCTCGACTCTGGTAAAAAAAAGGGGGAAAAGGGCATAGAGAATAGCTAATTGATGTCTTGAATCAGAAATGTTATTTGGCTTTTTCTCTCACGTTTTTGTGTTTTATTTGCACTTTTGATTGTTTATTTGAATATAATATAGTAAACAGGATGAATAGAAAAGATTGTTGGTATCTTAGAATAGGAAATGTTATTGGGATCGGCTTCGGATAATTATCCGACTCGTCTTTGGCTCACCGGATAATAGTCCTACACCTTGCCAGATAACATTCCCGATTAACGACACCAGACATTTGTATGCTATACACATGCACAAACAGCAGCAGTTCGACAGGCAGTCCCCAGAAAAGTGTATGATAAAATTGTTAGAGGTATTTATTTGATCATCTTTAACAAAATATGCTCAAACTATACTTACAGAGCTAAATAGACCCTATGCCATCCAAAGAAGTTGGGTCCCATATGGGCTGTTCTGATGACCATTCCCTGGTGAAGGTTTGCAAACATGTCGTACTGTCCGTTCTGTAAATACAAAATAACATGTTAACCCATTACCAAACAATAGCGGCATTTGACAAGTTTGTTGCAGACGACCCCGGGAAACATTGTGGGAAAGGGGGGGGAATTGCTCAAAACCAGCAATTTATCCTTTTCCCACAATGTTTTCTGTCCTATCAGATGGTTATCTTTCAATTTCATCACATTTTGAAATGTCGTCTGCCAACTCTTTCAATTTTGGGACGGTAAAGGGTTAAACCAATGTTTTCCTTTGATCCATTGATTTGTTTCGCTAATTTTGGTGACTATTCACCTCTTTCACATGAATTGTGAATTGAAAATAATGATCTTTATTGGTTATATCTACAAACACAGGGGTCTTTTATTATACAAATTCGGGAACAAGGAACACCCTAGACAAACAATAATATTTTGTTCTGCTTCAACACATCTATTTCATATTATAGGGAGGGAATTCTAAAGCTTATATGGTTCGCCCTCGATGGTTGCTGCTTTATTGAATGGCCAGTACTCGGTTCGTGGGCTAGACCCGACATTTTCAACTCGCCGCTAAAAGGGATCGAATCCCGAAACCTCTGTAGTAGAGGCCGATGCTCTATTTCTGCACAACTCTCACCTTTCATAGTCTTGCTTAGATTCCTGAGTCATAAGCACGGCAACTTGACCACTAGGCCACGCAAGAACACCCTGATGTGTTTGTTGTTGTAATTACCAACAGTCATTCCCGTCCTGTTGGGGGAAGGATACTGCAAACAACTGATTCACTGCTTACTGATTGATTGTTTACTGATTAACTGTTTAACTGTTAACTGATTTACTGATTAACTGATTACTAATTAACTAAATAACTGTCTACCCGTTTTAGGACATTGATGGCTTGGTTGAAAGCGAACCTGTCCCTGTCCGTGAGTCGCCTGTATTCCCGCCGAATACGGAACCCGGTCCTCGGGCGGATCCTGCCGAATCCCATCATTGGTCCGGCCTGACGCTTCAGTCTGTGGTGCTCCTCGACTAACTGTGGGGAAAAGACGAAGATTGAAAAGTTCCAGCAAATGTTATGTTTCATGAGCATAGCTTCAATAATGTTTAATCAGAGACTTTATTTGTTCCTTTGATGTTTTTCTTTATTTAAGATAGTAGTAAAATCTGACAGCAATCATGGAATGACAACAGAAAACGCCTCGTCTTTTCATATATTTAGTTAATAGAGTTTCGGTTTTCGTTTATGAAAGTATGAACCCTCAAAACAATTTGTGAGATCGCGAGGCGCTTTTAAAAAGAAGTATGGTATTATTTCTTTTTTAAATTCAAACCTCCGTGAGCAAAATAGCTCTATTTCTTGTAATTCATTGTAACAATAAAAGAAATGTATGAATTAATACCCTTTTCACAGAAGACAACACAATGATACAAAAGGTCATCATGATTGTTAACATGTGTTTCTCCAGCAAAAAGTACTTCCGGTACAGTGAACCGTTCATGGAGGTGTGAACTTAACATTAAAGCCAATCAAAATGGAGGTTACTACATTTCCGTTTTATTATAGTTCCAGAGTTACAGGTATCACACTATCACACAACTAGCGCCTTGTGCGTTTAATATTCTTTTTTGTTCTGCTGCAACATACCCATTGAATCGAAAGCAGTACTACCTTCCTTTTTGACTTCATTTCGGTCGTAATATTACATATTACACATATTGTCGTTGAGGAACGCCATTACATAATTGTTTCCTTGCGCTTTCGGTCTGGAGCCCAACTCCTCTTACGAACGAGCAAAACCTTTACCCCTGGGCGACACAGCATTATGACAAAATACTTGTAGAAAGTATGGTGCCTTTCACAGATTCACAATATACAGTTATGTGTCCAATAATCCGGATGTCTCGCGACCCGATCAAAATGGCAAGATAACGGAGTAATTGTTATAGTGCGGGAACCGACTCCATGCTTATGCAAACAGGTAAGATCCAGGCGGCTGGTCTTTGATCCAACCTGTTTGCTGCTCTGAGTATCTATCCTCAACAATATTGAGCAAATATTTAAGGTTTTTGGAAAGCAGTCGACACAAAAATCTATTTTAAGAAAATTACCAAACATTTTCAGGTTTGATTTGCCCCGTTAAATCTCGTGTGTCGGATCCGAACTACGATTCCAGGATACTGTAACTAAATACTTACTGAATGCGTTAACGAATTGATGAACTTGACATCATGCTGAGTGATGTTGAAATCCGCCCAGTTGACGCCGCCAAACTTCCAGACAAATTCCTGAAGGCAGGTCGACTGCGTTTCCATGGTTTTTAGATCGGGGTAGACGGGTTCCGAGCGGTTTAAGGCGCTCGCCCCGCGGGAAGTAATAAGCTGTAAGCATTCTTCGAGGCCCTTGGGAAGCGGCTCTCCGTTGCCCTGACAACGGGTCAGTCCGATATGGCTCAGGAGAATGTTCGCAAGGACGAACTGGAGAGCCTGTGATAAAAGAGGTTTGTGTGTTTGCTTTTTTTAAGTTGAACATTGTTTAAACGATTCAGTGTTTCGTCAACGTAATAATACATGAAATGACGAAGTTTTCATGACAATTCAAGCCCGTATTTGGACTGATTTGAGGTAGAATACCCATAATTCTTTCGTCGGATTATTTCGGTTGTTCTCGGTATATATCGTTCGTGGTCGGAACTATTCGCTTATGTATTCAGATTCAAAAAGCTTTGGAATAGTTTTTAAATCCATTGCATAACGTCTTTACATAGATTCTACTTAGATATAACCAAAACATTCTGAATCAATTTTGAGCTATGAACATGTAGCTATATATCATTAAGTATTATAACACAATACAAAAACTATAGTTTCAGCGACATTTCATTTTGACGTGCATATATTTATATGTATAAACAAGCTCCTTTTAAAATTAAAACTCAAGGTAGTCCACAAGACAATAATTAAAGAAAATAAAGCTTCAGGAAGGGTTGACAATAGTACGCGCAGAAACAAAAACATTTTTACCAGCCACGCCGACTGCATCATCAAAACGAAAGCCGCAGAAACACTATATCACAAGTTTGTTCCGGAACTATCCCACCATTTAACCGGACCTTGGTCGAAGTCAAATAACGCTAATTAACAAATCAAGAGGAAATGACCTTAGACCTCTTGACGAACCGGGTTTTAAACACCCCGGCTGGAGGGTTTGTTTCCCAGTCATAAATCAAAAAGCGATGTTCGGCTCTTTTTGCGGTTAATTGTTTTTCTCCGTAAAGTTACAACGTTTAACATTATATGATACTTAATAGCTAAAGTAACATCGCGAACCATGTCAGCTGTCATGTTCTTGTGGTGTCCTGATTTGAGTAATGGTATGAACGACTTCCGATTGATATGCTATTGCACTCGAGCAATAACAAATAAGATAACTGTATTTGTTTAGTTCATTTTGTACTAATAGCTCAAAGGTTTAAGAATCTTATGTCTTCAAACTCTCTTATCATGTTGAATTATTTGGCTACATGTAAATGCATTTACTCGGCAGCTAAGAAGTACAACATTCACTAGTAATACATTTTCAAAAGAAGTTAACGTCTTAAGAAAATGAATCAAGAGTAAAAAAGAAAAACGAAAGAAAAAAACGTTCTTACAAATTTTACTCTTCAGCTAGCATCTACGCTCTTATATTTCCTGTGTCATGAAATTACTATAGTATATATATATTGCTGTAAACTGTAACCGTTTATGCAATAAATGATAACGTAACAAATGTTTAAAACGACAATCTTAACACGTTTTCTTTTTCATGTTTGGCATAAAAGTGACAGAATCTCGTATCATCTTTATACAGGAGCCAAATTATCCTTAAAGTTGTTTGTTCACAATTGGAAAGAGTTTTGAAAAGAACTATGAAGTCTTTTTTTGTTTAAACTGTACGGTACATACTGTTTACTATTCAATTGTATGCAAGGGAAACAGATTTGAACTCAAAATGAACTGTTTTAGTATTTAGAGCCTGTGCATGGTGAATTTGAACCTTTGTTATACCAGAGATTCTCGCGTGATTCGTATCCTACATTAAGATAAACATTAAGATTAACATTATGCCATATGTTCATACTGCCTATTGGAGTAAACATTCGTGATCTGCATACTAGGTTAAGCAATTTGCATCCCTGTACACCTATAATCCTATAGTTACAACTTCGTGAGAACGATGGTCAAGTGTAACAAGGATTTCGCGTATAGATAGATATATTGAAACACACAACCATACAACTTTAAGCCTTTCATATATTATTGGAAGTTTTACATACATTTTGTATTAGCCATTGGCTACTCATAGGACTGCCAATGGCTACTCACAAGAAAGAACCTCGGTTTGTATACAAGGAACAGCAAAACCGTTTGAGGAAGCAATCCCGTCATTTGTAGCACCATCGACATTGGGAAAACCCTCCGTTTTGCCAGAGTAAAAGAAAGACTACTCTTCATGGAAGATGTTTGTTTGGCTGTACTGACTTATCGTTCATTGGTGAGAGTTTTACTATCCATAGACCCATTTGGAACACCTCGGCCATTTCTTGAAATATATCTACCGACTTGTGACGGGGATTGCCGAGTTGATACGATTGTCCATAGACCATGCTGTCAAATGACATCGGTGACTAAAGATGAGTCAGCGTAACAATCGAGTTACTGACATTATTTCATACTTTTATCCGGAAATTATTTTTTGCCTACCTTAAACACTCTAATTTGTTTTCGGCAACCATTTTACAAACAGAACATATAATGTTATTTCGAACGAGGTCATCTTATAAACGGAAGTAAGTGTTTTTTGTTGAAGTGACATTGTATAATAAAACATCTATGTAATAAACTGGTTTTGGAAATAAAGGGGCTGCCATGCAGCTGAAATTTAAAAAAAAAAGTAGTTAAACAAGTTTCAAATGAAGATTTCTGTTTATATTCCATCCGTTACAAGGCATTAATTGTCTTATGCACCTTGGTTCTGTCCCCTTTAACTAAGGTCAGTTTTACCCTTTACCAAACGCAAAATTTTCCACTGTCCCAAATTGAAAGAGTTTGCAGACGACATTTCAAATTGTGATGTAATTGAAATATAATCTTTTGATACGGCAGAAAACATTGTGGAAAAAGGAGAAATTGTTCGTTAAGAGCAATATCTCTTTTGCCCACAAAGTTTTCCAAAGTCGTCTGCACACTCTGATCAAATGTCGTTATTGTTTGGGTTATGTGTTAAGAAAGACTGAGTGTATGTGTCATATACCCCCTTGAAAAGGAAACATCGTAAAGTGTACAACACTGCCATGGACATCTTTTTAGATCACGGCCCGTTAGTTTTCGTGCATCGAGGACAATGCCGGAGTGAAAAGGGCATTGGGGGTAGAACATGTTACATTGATCATAATTGGCAATTAGCGATTGTCAATTCGCATGTAAACAATCATAATAAAATGGTTATTGCGTTAGTTCCCCCATCGAACCATGTTTTCTATCTGTCAAGGTTGTTCAACACTTGTCAGATCGGTCGATTGTCATTTAAGAAGGTGCAGGTACGTCGAGAGGGTAAGTAAACACGAGTTATTGTAACATTGACAAACCCTTAATGATGATTCAGCAACTGTTCAGTTTTATAGCGGGTTATACTGGGTCCAAAATTAGCTGTTCCATTTTTGCCCAATGTTGTTTTGTTTTCCACTCCTTATGATGTCCTGATAACCATCAGTGTAGGGGAAAATCTTTGCTTAAAAGATTTATCACACAGATATGCTTTCTGATATATTCAAAATAAAATAGCTTACATAAAAACTGGATTATTGATACACGTCTTAGACTTTTTCACCTATTGGTAAATATACTAATATACTGCTCATGTATCTTTCGGAAATAACTCAGGTTTTCAGCATATACAAGATAAAGATATTGAAAATGGCCATTTGTTTGAAGACGAAGTTCTTTAGAAAGATATTGAAAATGGCCATTTGTTTGAAGACGAAGTTCTTTAGAAAAACCTTTTTAACATTCTTTAATCATAAAACACAATCTGTGATATAGTCCCTTTAAGGTAAGTTCTTTAATCATAGAACACAATCTGTGATATAGTCCCTTTAATGTTAAGTTTTGGTACGGCCCGGGCCTCTCACACTCAAGGACGATGACTTAACCCTTTACCAAACGCCAAATTTTCGACTGTCCCAAATTGAAAGAGTTTGCAGACGTCATTTCAAAATGTGATGGAATTCGAAAGTAATCTTCTGATAGGATAGAAAACATTGTGGGAAAAGGATAAATTGCTCGTTACGAGTTTTCCAGAGTAGTTTGCAACAAAGTGGTTAAATGTCGTTATTATTTGGTAATCCTCGGAGAGAGTGCAATTTATTGAGTGCCACATTTTACTACAATGTTTTAAGGGCTAGTCCCGGCAATTTTCACCTCGCCTAACGGGAATCGAACCTTTGACCCTTAACCCTTTACCAAACACAAAAATCTGAAATGTGAAAGAGTTTGAAAACACCATTTCAAAATGTTATGGAATTGGAAAATAATCTTCTGATAGAGCAGATTTTTTTTTTTTTTTGGAAAAGGAGAAAATACTCATTTTCCAGATTCGTCTGCAACACAGTGGTCAAATGCCGTTATTGTTTGGTAATGGGTTCATGCAAGAGGCCGACGCTCTACTTCTGCACTAAAACTTTCTGACTTTCTGGCGTCGGTTGTTGCTTTTAATATTGATGAGTCACAGAGCCCCATATGAGGATATAGGTTAATAGCTTGTAAGCTTGTTTCACATTAATAAATCTGTCAGTGTTGAATTACAACCGTTTGAAAAAATATCATGTGTAGCGTCTATTTATAGTTCTTATTGATATGACCTTGAGTAGCATACTGAAATCTCGAAATTTCCGAAACCTTCCTTTCAGAGATCATGGACTTAAGAAAAACTACGTAACTTCATTTGAAGGTTGAAAGATATCATTTTCCTGATTAGAAAAGGGGTCTTTATCACATAAAGAGTAAACGAGAACGTCTAAGAGGCTTTAACTTAGAAGCGAACGGGACATGAGTCCAACCTGTGAAATCTTTGTCGTATTTTGAAACAAATGTGTATATTTTTCAGAACAGAGTAGAACACATGCGCCTCGTATTCAATGAGCTAATGACCCAAAATTGGAATATCTGCTCATCTCTTTATTGCATCGTCTGCTGCATGCGTCTAGCGGCAAGAAATAATGTTTATTCCGTATAGTGCTAGAATCTACGTCATGGTTATGTAAACATTTGGATCTAGGCCAGCTGCCAAGTAAATTGGTGGCTGGCCTGTGACCTAACCTCTTTGCTAGTCTTGGTAGCTAACCTCATCAAAACTAAGCAGATTTTCAAGGTTTTGGAAAGTAGACGTCACAAAAATCTATTTTTTAGAAAATTTCCCAGCATTCTAAGGGTTTATTTAAACGAATTTTGACCATGTCTAACATTCATGTGCATGGTCACGTAGTCAGCTAGATCATGTAATCAGTCAGGGTAAACATCTTGAGAGAATGATTATAAACATACAGGCGGTGTTTGTTTTAAACGAAACCATTGCGTCCTTTTTGAAAATGTTAAACTAATCCAAATCGAATGGAGCATACTAAAACATGCGAATTGCCAAGGCTGATCATTTCCCCTACATGGACAGGAGTAACAAAAGCAATTTTCCGTATTGCCCAGATTGTCCAAAAGCCGTTACGGACAAGTGAATTTTACCGAAATATACTATATGACCATTATACGGCCAAGTGCAGAAAATGAATTGGCATTTTCGGACAAGGTAATCAAAATGAATATTTTGCCATCCCTGATGGGTTATCATGGTTGGCCCAAATTCAAAGGAACCGCGCGAAAATACCATTTAGTAGGAAACATAATAGATTCTTTGTGATGTTGACAGTGTTGAATAAAAGCCATTGTGACAATAAGAGACAATGCGTAATAACATAGTGGTCTAAAGTAATACAGTGATTTCTCGTTAATCCGAACACGTCCGTTCCCAACAAACTGTCCGGATTACCAAATCATCCGGACTAATGAAGTAGAGCATGTTCTTATACACATTAAGACATAAACGGTCTGTATGCACGTGTATACTTATAACACTTTAGCAAACGACAAATTGTCGACCGAGTTTCAAAGAGTTGGCAGACGACATTTTAAAACGTGATGAAATTCAGAAATAATCTTCTGATATGGCAGAAAACATTGTGGGAAAAGGAGAAATTGCTCGTCTCCTTTTCCCAACATGTTTTCAAAAGTTGTCTGCAACAAACTGGTCAAATAATTCCGTTCCCTTACAGTTTAGTTCGGATTGCGAGACATTCGGATATTTGGGATCCGGATAAACGAGGCTTCACTGTACTTGTTATTATATAACATAGTACTGACCTAAAAATATAACTATAGATCGACCCCTGTGCGTGATACAAACAATTTGTATTTTTATAACAGTTTAGTTTACAGTTTCTGTTGCAGGGCTGTTTATTTAGGAGGTAAAGGGGTAAAACACAAACATACTTCGTTTGAGCATGCGAAAAGCATCTCGATAAATCGTGAAAAACGACGATTTTCTAAATACACGAGGTAAGTGGTTGTCTAAACATTACTATCCTACCCAATATATGTAACTGGTTAGAATTAAATGCAGCACATTAAAGCTGTATAATCACAGATGTGGGAACATTTTGACAATTAAAACTAAATTACTTTTTAACTCTACAGCAGATGTAATGTATGATACGCACTGCAGAAAAGTCATCGAACGCAGAATAATTTCGTATTTATTTAAAAGATCAAAGTCTGTATGTAGTGAATCAATAATTCATTTTTTTTTTAATCCAAAAGCGTTGCAACGCAATATACAGAGCGTATTGTATTAACGGAATTTTATTTTGACTTTTGTAAGATATCTCATTTGTAAACAGTCACCTTTAACGACGGTTGTAAACGAATCCGAAATCCCCCTTTACGTTTGAAATTTAAGACGAAAACATTACCCGGATATGAAACGACTTTATTCTTCATTTCGTGCAATCCTTTTTGTTTCCTGCAACAAAATGTCTTTGAGCACATTAAAGGATGGCCTCTCTGGGACAAATCTTAGTGTTAAATTCGGATTTTCTTAAATGTATTTTCAGACGATCATCGTAATTTAACTTGAATATTGTTGACGCAATATAAAACCATTACAAATAAACATACACACAATAAAAGTGTGCCAAAGCGTTCAAGGTCGCAGCTTTGAAATGGTCTCGTCAAACCATCCGCAACGACAGAAAGAAGACTTGCGAAAGCATTTTAGAAAAAGAAGACACTGTTCGATAAGAGTAGCCTCTTCTTTTGCTACAATGCTTTGTGATCAACAACAAAGTCTCATCACGAGTAAGTATCTCCTTTTTGCACAATGATTTGTACATGGAGATGTCAATTTTAACACTCTTAACCCATTACCAATCATAACGACATTTTGCCACTTTGATGCAGACGACTCCTGAAAATACTGTCGGAAAAGGAGAAATTGCTCATAACGACCAATTTCTCCTTTTCCCACAATCTTATCTTCCCTATCAGAAGATTATTTTCCAATTTCAGCACCTTTTGAAACGTCGTCTGCAAACTCTTTCAATTTGGGACAGTCGAAATTTAGCGTTTAGTAAAGGGTTAAATTTGCTGTCGGGTAGTGCATGTAACGTTATTGTCTACTGGTATATGTCCCAATGGGATAAGGGTTTTAAACTAAGGTAGGCTACCCTTTCTGGCTACATGTACCTCAGTCTGGTTTAATCTTGTCTAACGAGAACTGGTTTGGATTTCGCTACAACAACCTGGTAAGATTTTCATTAACTTCTGCATGATTTCGCATGTAATTATTCGTTAGCTTACTTCCCCCCAACGCTTATATATACAGAAGGTTAGGTGCAAGCCTATAATAAGTGCTTCATGCTTATGAAGCACTTACTATATTCTTACACTGAACTCTTGATTATTTTGTGAAGCACTTACTACAGTCTTGCACTGAACCCTCGATATATGATTTACCGAACAGGTTGTAGATATCTTAATCCATTATTTTTTAACGTTCATCCTTCATAAGTGTCACAAAAGACGTTAATATCCGCGAATTTCCTTCAAGTCTTTAATGTCGTCTGCATTTGCTTTCAATTTGGACCAAATTACCATATTAACTAAAGTGTAAACTGATACCCCTATATTCAGTAACTTCCTATTGTTGTATAGACCTACATGTATAACAAGGATCTGCGAAAGACAAGTTTGAATTATGCAAATTTGTACGATTGTACCCACGCGAAAACATCACCCCTGTTTTGAAAGGGAAACAAATCGTTCGATTATGAACTTCTTCTCTTAACACAATGGTTCTTCAGTTTCTGATAAAGTCATACCAAACTGATACATGGAATATGGGGTAGTGGGCTAAAGCAAAAACACTCGCCGATGCACACATTTATTTATTCCCAAACGGTTGTGTGCATCATGCATGCACTTAAACGGGTGTTCTACTTTTTTGGAAAAGACAATATACATTAGAGGGGTCTACTCTTATTCTTGAAAGAGAACCCTGACTTTCCATATGTGACGGTGGAGGCTTTCAAATGTTACATAGGCGATGTTTTATGTCATACTTCGTGTGATTTTAAGGTTGTCTGCCATTTACTTTCGATTTGAACGGTTCAACATATAAACACTGTATTGTTATATACGTGTATATCAAAAAATGTTTCTTGGTTGGATAGACATGCACAGTTTGTAAGGCTATAGGCCTACATCGAACTTTTCCAAAATATCTCGCTTTTACGCACCCACAGCATACTATACTTTAGAAGCGAAATAAGCATAAAGTCATCTACATTTGTCATGCAATGTTTCAATCCAATATCATTAACTGAAACTGTTTGACATGTTGCAAATCTGTCGTCTGCTTGCAGTTGCTTTGAATATGGACCAGTCTCATGTTCCAATCTGGGGAAAATGGGTTAATGTAAACTTGTCCTTGTTCGACTATGTATTAAATTACGCTTTTAAATGACACACAACACCGCATCTGATCAGCAGGTGCCGACAGCTTAATTAATGCGGATCTGCACTTGTGTAAATCCTGATTTCGTATGGAACATTTCCCCCTTTTATCTCGGTCGTTTTGTACATATTTTCAGTTATATATTGCATGCGTTCATGTAATGCCGTCGACATGATGTGTAGTATAATCTCTAATTTATGCACATGACCCGGTTTCCTATTCTAAATTTGTTATCCCATTTCTCCATAGGCATTCATTGTAGAGAGGTAGTTTACTCATTCTTCATCTCTTTATTCAAATGCTAGTCTAGCCAATCGTCCGGGCCCATGCGTATACCCCGCATAAGACTAGCTAATGCGGGTATGCTTCGGCCTGGACCCCAGTCTAGCACTTTCTCTTTCTGTAGCAATGCTTTTTTTTCTGAGTTCAAAGTGGTATGTCGGTTTTAAAGCCGTTTTGATTTTTATGAAAAGCTTGTGTTTTATCTTTCCAGCCTAAATTGTGTACAATGCCTGATTTATTAAGTATTTGGGTTCTTTGTGAACACGGTCAATTCGGATGTTTAACACTTAACTCGGAAGATCCAAGCTTTAACTGTCATGTGGTAGCCTAATTAAGTTGAAAGAAATATCTACGACTGGATCATTCGGATTAGCAGACACTAAATTTATTTAATTAACAAACGTTAGAAAATTGTCAAAGCCGATTCATATCAGTAAGGTTAGTAAAACGATCGTCGAGTACAAAATTAATATACAGACTATATCTTTTCAAATGCGTAGAAAATGTGTTCTTTCAGAGACATAGATAACATGTTATCTATGTCTCTGGTTCTTTTAAGCATTTTGTTTTATTATCTAGGAATTTAGATTTGAGAAATATGATATTATCGACAAAATTTACAAAGAACGGTAACTCGGTAAATACGAACACCTCTCAAACGTACTCGCAGTACTTTACTTGTGTGACCCAGTTACCTAATATTTTGACAGTCAATTATCTACTTTCAATTTGATAGAAATGACGTTTATCTACCTTGTCAGGTATAAATAGAAGGTGACAGTTGTGTCATTTTCTGTGGAAACACGTAATGAATACACTTCCACACACTTGTTAGCGTTTTGGCTCCGAAAACCAGTTTAATTATTTGCAACAGGGCGATATTTTAGGCTGGGTAGGGAGAATTGCGGAATGGCCAAAAAGCTTAGGCATGATAACCGGCTGCCTAAATACAACATGGCGGCCCCCACACTGCAAGCGGATCATAAGAAGAAATTGAACGTACAGTATCAATTGTGTGAGTAGTATTTACGTTATATTTGATTATGAATATTTAGGGTACAATGTGGACATCACACACAAACCCGATCGTCGATCTGTAAGATGTGGGGAGGTTAAATTGGTCGAGTTGACTTTGGCTGTATGACAATGTCAAGGCCATTTCAAATAAATGAGTGTTTATCCAAAATTGGTCCTTTCATACTGTTTTTGTGTCTTGTGTGTGAGTTTTTTAAATGATATTCCGATACATCTATTGCGATAGTAGTCATAAGATTAGTTTTCAAAAGACGATTTTACCGTGTACCTACTGTAAAGGATTTTGAGAAAAGATAAATAAGTTGGTGAACAGTCCATACAAAACACAACAAAAATTTACCCCTCTAAATCAAATACTATATCAAACTCAAAGGCATTAATGGAAAAAAGACTAATCAAGCAGGCCAGATGTTAATCTAGATCCATTTAATGATTGTAAAGAACCAAGCATACTAAATAGACTATTAAAGGCACAATCACATTGTATCATTGAAAAAACATCTTATGATCAGTTCTGCTGTCTATTTACATACCTGCATGTTCTCTATAACAATGGTCTGGTTCTCAACTTCGTAGTATCCTTCCATGAAAGATACATAACTCATCCGTAGTCTTAGCCAATGAAAAATACACGAAAGCAAGGGCGATCAAAGGCTTTGAGTCTTTATTCAACGCCTGCAACTAGCCAAGCAAATAACCCTCATGAAGAAACAATCACACCTGAACAGTGAATAACACTAAACCTTTTGTCTCAGAACACTTTATGCAAATGCTGTCTGCTTAGGGGGTATCCAGGGTTGTCACTGAGAGCCAGCAGCCAACCAATTTAACGGCTTCAAATGACTTTGGTCGGCTAGAATAACAAAAAATATGATGTGGTCATAAGTAACACCCAATTTTTGTTGGGTGTTTGCTTCATTAGCCTCCTCAAATTTGAAAGATGGCCTCTTATTCCAAAAATTAATGACAACCATGGACTCTTTCATGAGACTGCATTTATGTTATGACTAAGAAATTCTTTAAAATATACACCCTCAAATTCAATTAACTAATGTAGTATTTTTGCTTTATTACAGTGAAACGACAGGTTTTGCAGTATCAGAGCCCAACCTTGGGTCTGTTTCCGAGAATTGGGTACAGCGATCAGACCACAAAGGTAGCCTATGTCAGAGATAGCATCTATTGTGCCTCTGCAGCATGGGCACTTGCTCAAGCATACAAGTAAGTCCCTTATCCTTATTCAATTGTTTCCATTTGAACATTTATAGAGCGTCAATGAAAAGTTGCAGTGCAAGTTCTTTATCCATAAATTGGGAAGAGGCCTATGTCTGTCAACTTTGGGAAGTGTTATACTGATATTGGTAAATTGGGAACCAATCATAATTGGGTGTGATGTTGATTTTTTTGATAAACTGCAGAATATTTATAATCAGTGAACTAAATGGTTTATAGATAGAATAGGCTTTGTGGTGACGTTATGGTTAGTGTCGGGGGCTAGAGACTGACAAACCCTGTTTCGATTTCTAACGGTGATAAAATATTTCATCATGGAGTACCCCTTTGACAAGACCCATCTCCTAAACTAGTACCGATAGTCTGGCAGTAGGTCATCCAGGGAACATGTACTATGACCCTCAAGAGCAAACCCTTTACATTAATGAAAACACACCAAAAAGTAGATATCCAAATACAAGGCATTATTGTGATGTAATTGTTGTCTGTTGATGGGTTAGATATATAAGAAGTAAATAAGATGAAAAAATCAAATGTCATATATGAAGCGATTCCTCAAAATCCTTCCTGTTTTTCAGACGTATTGACAATGATCGAGGACATACCCATGAGCTCCAGCAAATTGCAGTGAAATGTATGAGGGGTATACTGTATTGTTGGATTAGCCAGGCTGATAAGGTTATTATAAAACTTTGTTCCTGTTACTTGCATGAACCTGGAGCAAAACTTTATTGTGGACAATGAACTTTAGATTAGACATCTCCACTTGTTTATGTCAGAATGGCACTGAGCCATATAGGGTCTTGGGTGGCTTAGTGGTTAAGGTGGTGGACTTAGAACTAGGGGGGTTCCTGGGTTTGAGCCCAGACCACACCTCTGATTTCTTGGGAGTGGCCTTTGGCAAGTTGCTTCAGAACCGTAGCCTAGTACTGGTGGATCGAGGGAAGCCTTAGGAATCTCAGGCATATAGGCCTTTATCCTGTACTAAAAGATAAAACAGTAACAGTGAAATATGTTTCATTAGTCATATGAGAATATATTATTGTATGAGATGAATTCCATTTAGACTTAACACGTTTCCTCACATGGGATCTTGAGACAAGCTCAAACTGTTATCTATGTCATTTGACATGTGCTAAGTAGAAAAATTAAACTTCATCATTATAGCAGTAGATAAGATTTAGACAAAGGGACAAATACATCTTTCTCTAAAAGTGCACTGAAATGACTATATATATTAAGTAAAGAATTAAAATGAGCATTTAACAATAGTCTAGAAAATATATATTAAGTAAAGAATTAAAATGAGCATTTACCAATAGTCTAGAAAAGCATGCTTATAAGAATCCTTTCAAAGAAACTTTGCTTCTCGTCCAATTTGAGTTACCTACACGTAACAGTATTTAGAATATTTAGCTTAGACAAATAATTTCTCACTGTATGGGTAAATGTAAGTTTATTTGTTAGACAAGACCTTCTCATTTACAGGAATTAATGAATACTGTTACTTTTTCAGACTATGCCAATCTTGTCTGTCTGGATAGAAGCCATTTACAATCACTTGTTTTATGATATCAAAATGAAAAAAGCACCATGATCTTAACATATGCTTAAGCTCTTCCTCTTTTGAACCATATGAACCGTTGAGTGACTGAATATGACATACTGGTCTTTTTCATACTTGATTGACATATGAAGTAAGGGTTCAAATCCCAGTGACAGCATTTTGATTTGAATAAGAGGCAGTGTCCTGACTGACTTGAAATAAAAAATGATGATGGTTCTACTCGGCTTGACCAGCCCTTAGTTTAGTATGGGCTCTTCTTTCACCTTTAAGAGTAGGACATTGCATCATAACTGAAATAATGTTGACATGATGTAAAACCCATTTAAATAAAATAAATGCATTAATAATTAACAGGTGGAGAAATTCAAATTGAACCAGAGTCCAGACCATGCCTTACATACAGTGTTTGATGCCTTAACTGGAGACCCTCTCTACAGGGATGATGAGAGTGAACATTTACAGGTATTGAGCTCTTCTCTTCTCACTCTTTTACATAAACTGTAGAAAAGAATAACAGCAACACATGAAATTCACTATTGTGTTTCTGATAAGCCTTCATCAGGATACATATGGTATGTTTGGTTGTAAGGGTTCAAGGTAACACTATGGGTCCTGCCTGTCCCAGTGGTAAAGTTGGCGGACGTAGAGCTCGGGGTGTTGGGTTCGAGCCCCACTGGCACCTCTGGTTTTGTAGGAGTGACCTTTGGCAAGTCACTTCAGAGCCCTAGCCTAGTACTAGTAGATCCAGGAGAGCCGATACATAATTGAAACATTGTTGATACCACATTAAACACCATTCAAACAAAACTGAGCTTGGGATTACAAACATCCTTACTAAAAAGATTTAAATCGCGATAGGGATCAATTAGCATTTTCATGTTATTTCTTTGCTGTTTAATGAATTCTTTGGGGGTAATGGCTATATCAATAACCATTACCCCCCAAAGAATCCTTACTATCAGTCCTTGTGGCCCCAGTGGGAAATAAAGCTAAGGGTCTCCTCCCCTCATTCATGATGAGCTTGGCATCTCAATATGACTCGAAAATTGTTGATGTGATGTAAAACCTTGACAAAACATAAACCAAATTATCAGTCACATATATTGAGAAATTAATGATGTGACGTTAAAACCCAATAAAAAACCCCGTAAACCAAAGTCATATATAAAGAAAGATGTTAAATGGTACATTTTGTATTTCAAAATGTGTCAGAGGAGTGGGAGGGTGAGCTTGTTGGTGTTGCATGTAAATATGATTAGGTATCTCGGTTTGTCAGTCCTTCGGTGAAAAAAAATCACTTATTATAATTTATCTTTTGTTTAGCATTGATTGTCCTGGAAGCTTGTAGCTTAGGTAAATAGTACTTTAGTTTTATGTTTAGATATTGCATGTGACCGGTAGCAACCTTGGTGCTCTTCTTTAAGTATATTTTTTAAGATTCTGCCTTCTTATCATTCAGCAGTGAAATGTGTTTTACTTTTGGTGTGGGTACCGGATTTCAGATATATTACATTATTATTTTTTATTTTTCCTGTTTGATGTAATGTTTCAAACTTTGATTATTTTAGTATTTATTTTTGTAAACCTGATTTATTTTGATGTCATTTGCCTTCAGAGGGACAAGATTTAAGGATTGCAATATTCTTGTGTATTTTGATTTTTTTTGTCATTTTGCTTTTTATGTTCTTCACAGTTATTTTATTGACTTACGAAACCAAGGACATCTTGTTAAGGCTATTGTACTTGGTTGACGGTGTCATATGCAATGTGGTCTTAATTTTTCTAAGCATTTAATTTTCACTAATTTTAAGAAGATTCTTTTATGCAAAATTTGGTCATTTACAGAAATACTATTTCAATTCAACTCCGAATAATATCAATTTAGTATGTACTTGTTTTGATAGATATGCAGCAGCAGTACTCTTTCCTCTAGGTCACATGTGTTGATAAAATACTACCCAAGAGTTCATTACAAAGCTATAATTGCTCATTCTCTAATAAAATCCAAAATACAATATACAAAATGTTACCGGTACATGCTGGGATAAATTTTCCTTTCCTTGTATTTTCAGATTGATGTTGTGGGCCTCTTTCTCATTTTTCTGGTGCAGATGATTTCCTCGGGTCTTCAGGTATCTGAAAATGGCCTTCATGACCTAGTTCTTTATTCCTTTACCAAATGCAAAATTTTTGACTGTCCCAAATTGAAAGAGGTTGCTGACCACATTTCAAAATGTGGCGAAGTTGAAAAATAATCTTCTGATAGGGCAGAAAACATTGTGGGAAAAGGAGAAATAGCTTGTTATGACCAATTTTCCGTTTTAGCTCGACCATTCGATGAATAAGGAAAGCTATACTACTCATCCGGGCGTCGCCGCTGTCGGTGTCACACCCTGGTTAAGTTTTTACTTGCAATTTTTTTTCTCATTAACTAATCTATGGAATAGGTTGATACTTCACACATGTGTTCAGGGTCATACTTCAAGGTCCCTGGCCAAGTTTCATTTCTCTAATTTTGAATTTAAGCAGCAAATTATGCAGCTTTTTGTATTTTGTACTTAGAAAAATCTTGGTTAAGTTTTTGCGTGCAAGTTTGTATATCATGAACCTCTGTATGAAATGATACTTCACGCATGTGTTAAGGGTCAAAATCTAAGGTCTCTGACCAAGTTTCAAATCTCTTGTATTGAATTTAAGCTAATTATGTGGTCCTTTGTTCTTAGAAATTCTTGTTTAAAACTTTGCATGTATGTTCGTTTCTCAACAGCTATTGTAGGGAATCATTTTTTGAACCCTCGTATTTCAGAAACAGTAATATTTCAATGACCTATACCCCTCTCCGACGTCGCCATATAGTAGAACATGCTGGTAGGCATGATAGGCATTTCTTTCTTTTGTCACTTTGCTTTCTGCCTTATATTGAAAAGAAAAGCTTTAGTTCTTTCATATTGTCAGCCACAAATTCTGTCAATTTCAAATTATTTTTTATGTTGGAAGATTCCTTGCTTCATTGATTTATGGTCTCTTTATGGCGTAACAAACAGGTAATGGAGAAACTAAATAAACTATTTACATCATTTTCAGATCATCTTTACAACAGATGAGGTGAACTTTGTGCAGAATCTAGTGTTCTATGTAGAGAGAGCCTACAGGACCCCTGACTATGGGATGTGGGAGCGCGGTAGTAAATATAACAATGGATCTACCGAAATCCATGCAAGGTAATGGTCAATTTGTCGCTTTTCAAAGAAATATTACAGTCTATAGAATATTTTGCTCTTTCTTTCATATATGTCAAATGTTCATGTTCATTTATGCAAATTATTGAAACCTACCACATTGTTATAGAGAAGATGCAGGTATATAAAAGGATAACACATTTGATCCAAAGGCTGATACATCATTTTCAGACGATGTCATCAAGGGTAATAGTCTTTATTGTGACCAGAAAAAAAATATTGAAATGATCCTCGTAAGTTGTAAAATGGTGTAGAAAATTTGTCATTTGTGTTTATCTATTGATGGGATCAGAAAAAAAAGGTGATCAGTGCACGACAGTGTTTTTCACTGATTGGATGTGATTGTGTTTTATTGTTGTCTGCTGCTGCTTTGAATTTGGACCAGTTACAAAAACCAGCATTAAGGAATAGATAGACCTTTGTCTGTTACAAATTATCCCAGGCTGGGTTTAGTAAAAAAAAGTAGCTGGATTATTTTGCCATTATGCAGATGAAAATTGCACTTTGCAGCAGACATTTTAAAAAATGGATGATAAAATTATTTCAACAAATAAAGTACTCCACATCTTAGGAAATTGTTATCTACTGTAGAGATGTTGCAGGCATAAAGAGACATCTTTTTCATATGTATACTCCTTTAACACACTTTCTGCAAAGGATCTAAAGAACAAAACATAGTGTGAAAAAAAAGAAAAGAAACTGTTCATAACAAAGAGCTGCTTCTTTGTCAAAAGCTTTCCTACCAAAACAAACTACAACAGTAAAGGAATTGATTCTTATTTCTAACAGTTGCTGTCGACTGTTTCTTTCTCATATCCAATTTCTAACCTGCTTACAAGGGTATTTTTTAAGGCTTTCTTCTTTGGTATTTATTCCATTTCCACAACATAAAACCAAATCTTTGTACAAACAAATCTGTTTGCATGGTCAAAGCTGCTATTTTTGTTTGCGGTTTCAATCAATCTTTTCCAATTACAAAATACTGCTATATTCCGTATCAATTTCAATGCTGCGACTTAAAACCCAATTTTTGCACGCACAGCTCTATTGGCATGGTTAAGGCCGCTTTGGAATCAATAAACGGAGAGATGCTTTTTGGTCCGTACTCAGCGCGCTGGTCGTCACTGTTTATCGACATTGACGCGTACAGTCGCAACCAGACGACCTTTCTGCATTTGTTGCCGAGAGAGTCGTCTTCAAAGGTATAGCAGTTCATATGGGGTTGCCGTGGCCACTGCTTTTTCATCTTGCCTGGCAATAAAAGCAGCCAGAAGGCTTATCAGAGCTTGAGATGAGATGGGTAGATACTTCAAAAAAAAAATTTCTTTATTTCTTATCAAAAGCCTATATTGTTGGTACTCATTAGAATCGTCTCAATGAGACGATTCTAATGAATACCAACACAATAGGATATTTTTTATATCTTTATAAGAAAATTGATATTGTTTGGTACACCCTTTATCTTGACCTCTGGGCTATGCTTTGTTAATTAGCCTTTTGCCTTATTGTTTTCACAGCTATTACTCACCTTTACGTATGACTTAGTAGATATTGGAAATTTCAAAAAAGATTTTTTTATCTGATCAATTAGAAAATATGCATTCACATGTATATAATCACCTATTCATTAGCACCGTACTTTACAGTAATGTTACCTTACAAGTTCTAACGGTTTACACATGATACACGATAGAAATTATACGATGTGCGATTTATGATATTTAATAGGGTAGCCGTTTTATTTGTCTGATTATATTTCAATCTAAGCTGATACGTTATTCATCTGATTTGCATCACTCATATACAATACAGTTTAACTTGCGTTAAGCAGCCACCCTTTTAAGCAGCCAACCTGCCTTAAACAGCCACTACAGAAAGTCCCATTGTAAGATTTATAGTGTAAATCAATTTGTGTTAAGCAGCTAACCTGTGTTAAGCAGCCAATTTACTCTGTCCCATAGGCTAGCCTCTTAACACAAGTTTGACTGTATATGTTATGGGATTTACGATGCATGTTAGGAAGTTTAGGACAAATTACATGTTTTATTTACGTACATGCCTGCTACAATGGCGTGCCCTTAAAACTGAAATTCTCCTGCCCATCTTAAAGAAGAAAAGAAATAGATACAAAATATATGGACTCTCTCCTGAATGTTGAAAGAAATAATAGAAAAATAACATTCAGTGAATAAGTCCTTTTGTTGCCAGGGAAATAAGTGGAAACAGCATATGAAAGACTACGTATTTTTTTTTATCAAAGGATTTTATCTAAGTTGTTGGTTTATTCTTTGTTTGTATTTACAGAAAAGTATTTATCACATGCCTGAAGAAAGTAAAAAAGTATTTGTTTTCTGGTGTTTTTCTCCAAAATACAATGAGTGTTTTTTTTTTTAATTCATTGAAAAGACGTGTCCGTTTTCATGTATTACAAACCTTACCACAATGTCTGTTTACATAGCATTGTTTAATGAAATACGGTTTATGATATCTGATTTATGGTCTATGATATCTGATTTACGGTCTATGATATCTGATTTACGATACACATTTTATGTTATATCTTCACCATACAATACGATACAATAGGTTCATTTTGTCTGATATGATCCAATGCGATATGATACATTAATGTCCCTTTGAGATCTGATGTGTTACACAACAAAGGATATACACGGTTTTCGGAAACTCATACGTAAGCACTACTGTACTATGAATTAACATGTATTTTAATCCAAAACTATTACGATGCTTTTGAGATCTACTGCATATAAACTTTACATACTCTAATAAATTGACACTTTCTTAATTAAAATTGCTTTCAGTAGTTACTTCCAGTTGTATATCAAACAACAATACAAAACCGTATTGTTTCAATGACATTTACTTTCAAATTTTTCTTCTGTGTATTCTTATTTAAGTACTCCTAGATGAAAGAAACTACTGTGATAAAAGGAGAAAAATCTCCCCTTCTTTTTTAATTGGTTTTGCTATATGAGGATGGCATTTCACCTACCTTATGAAAACAGTTTCGATGTTTTCAATTTTAATAGCTCTAAAAATCGCGAGTGTGCTTATGGTTCTATGGTTTACTTGACTAATTTCTTTAAATTTTCTCTTTTACTAAATGTGTTCCTAGCTAATGATTTCTTTTCAGATTATCTGTGTGAATGTTGATTCTTTTTTAAGATCTAACATGGATTCATTCACTTTTTGCATTAATTAACCCTTTCCCAAATAACACATTTTTGACTGTCCTAAATTGAAAGAGTTTGCAGGCGACATTTCAAAATGTGATGAAATTGGAAAATAATCCTCTGATAGGGCAGAAAACTGTGGTTAAAAGGAAAAATTGCTTGTTACAAGCAATTTCTCCTTTTCCCACAATGTTTTCTAAAGCCATCTGCAACAAAGTGGTCAAAATTCAATGTCGTTATTGTTTGGGAAAGGGTTAAAGAGAAATCAGGAAAATTGGCTTTTCTATGTCTGCCTTTGTCCATAAAGGTGTTGTAAGGTATCCTTCTCTACTTTGACAGCTCTTTTTAAAAATCAAGCTAGGTTTCTTTCTTCATTGACTTTGAGCAAGACACAGCAATATAATCTACTTCTAATGAGCAAATTATCCTTTTGTCACTATTGTCTTTACCAATTTTCATAAAAAACTTTCGTTGCTAGATATGTTAATCATCTGTCATTGCTTTTGGCTTCATATTGGACCAGTGACAAATTCACAAATGGAGGAATGATTGAAAGAACTGATACTAGCCAAAGGAAAGCCAATGTTGCTTTTTCGCTATGGTTGCTGTTCGCTAAACCTTTAGAATGCTGGGTAATTTCCACAAAATGTTTTTTTGTGCCGTCTGCTTTCCAAAATATCTGCTTCATTTTGATGAAAAAATATATTCAGAGTAGCAAACAGGTTATATCACAGGCCAGCGCCAATTTCTTTGGCGGCTGGCCTGGATCCAACCTGTTTGCAGAAGCATGAAGTTGGTTCCACCGCTATAATGGTTAAGAAGTCTCGCCAATTGTCAACCAGGTTAACCTTGTGAACTTTGCAGTTCCATTGGTATCGCTAAAGCTGCACTAGAGACAGTAAACGGTGTTAACTTATTCGGGGACAATGGTGCATCATGGTCCGTGGTGTTTGTGGATATAGACGCCCATAACAGGAATAGGACCATATTTGAGTCCATTCTCCCTCGCGAATCTAACTCAAAGGTAACTTTGTAACAGTTTTTTAATGTCCTGATTTTGTTTTGTTGTATGCATGAAATTAAGGGTAGGATTGAAGCTGAAAATCTGCATTTTCCATGGTTTATGGAACACTTGTTGTCTTCAAACCCCGTTTCAGTAGATTCTGTTTTAACAAACGCACTGAAACAAAACAGAAAATTAGCTCTATTTCTCCTTTTTCCACAATTGTTTTCACTGTAACAATAAAAAAGGAAACTGTTATAATTTAAACTATTACATGTAATTCTTTTCTACTGTTGTTTTTAATATTGAAAAAGAAAACAACCAAAAGACTATGGATGCCTCATGGTTTCCAAGATAAGTTTTACCCCAGACTGTTTTCGAAAGCTTCGAAGCCCTTCATGAGAAACATATTTCTTTGTCGCATACATCTTTTACAAGGGGCTAGATGACTTCATGTAGGTCATGAGGAAGTGTGCTATCTCACCAATGAATTGATTTTATGTTGCTTTTAATTTTTAAGTCTCAAAAATGCAAGTTCTAACCTGTCAATGTTTACTTTTGTTTTAAGTATGTCACAGGATTTTAGATATGAAAGGTAACCGTTATTGCATAAATTGTACTCATGTTTAAAGACAGAGGCACCACAGTACATACTAATATAAAATACACAGGTTTATTTATATAAGTATTAAACACTTTATCAAGTAATTATAATTAGATGTTTGAAAGAACTTTTCTTATAATGGTTTGGATGTTTCCGAGTCCACGACTTAACTCTTTTTCTTCTTATATTTGCACGAAAACCAACCACAGCAAGACAAGTTACTTTTCATTTTGTCACCATGGTTTTTGTCCAATGCCAATAAGGAAAAGTTATTTTTCATTTTGCTACCATAGTTTCTGTTCAGTACCAATAAAGAAAAGTTATTTTTCCTTTTTGGTTTCTGTTCAGTGCTACGAAAGAAAAGACATATTTATACCTTATAATTGTTTTATCCTGTTGTTATTTGAAACTTTAACAAGTCAAAAATCAGAATATTTTGAAAATTAAGTTAGAATCACAGGATTTCAGAGAGCATAGCTCAAAAGTTTAGTTAATTGTCTTGTAACTTGGGGCGGGATCATGGGTTCTGAGCCCCAACACTGCTACTAGGAGTACACTTGGAAAATAACTTGAGAGATGTAGTACTAGTGAATTCCAGGAAAGCAATTACATAACTGTTGTTATTACATTAAACTGTATGCCAAGAAAAGTGACAGTGGTCCAGAGGTAGAGTGTAGGCCTGTTGTATAGAGGGTTCCGGGTTTGATTACCCATTAGGCGAGGTGAAAATTGCCAGGACTAACCCACAAATTGGTGCGAGTACTGGTTTAGTATCCAGGAAGAAGTAACTGAGAGTAGCTTTGAAAAAGCTTTAAGCTTCCTTCATGATCTATGTAAAACAAATAAGGTAAATATGATAAAAGGTAAATAAATAAATGGTATCAGGTTTTTCAGGTTGAGTTCAAGTCATTTCTCCCTCTTTTATGAATTAAGACCACAATACACCTTGATATTTGTTGAAGTAGTGTAAACACCTGTGAAATAATATTATCTAGAAATTATTCATTGAAAGATTTTTCTACAGCATAATTTTAAATCACTTGTTAATGATATTTGTTAAATAATTGTATTGTATACAGAACTAAAATGATTCTCACTCACTTTGCTTTTCAAAGATTTTTCTTTCTGATATTGATTTTGTTTGTTTAAATTAGTTTTCAAATGCAAGGGATTATTGTATTAGTCCTTTTTATATAAAGCAGTGAAGAATGAGTAGTCGTAAAAAGTAAATTTAAAAATTTAGCCTGAAAAGATGTCAATGAGTGAAGACAATTATTTTCAATGTTTATATATATGTTTGTTATTCTGCTGATGATTTGAAATGTGCTTTTTCTCTCACATGAGACAATTATCAAGTTAAAAAAATACAGTTTGTTGTATAACATTTAATGATAAATAGCTACTGGAAGAAAAACTTATTTAAATTTTGTCTATACAGTATATCTAAGTATGCACAGAATGTATTCAGAGGAATTCATAACTGTTGCAAATTCATTTTATAAAGGCTCTTAATACTTATGTATGAACTAATTGAACTGATATGGATACTCATAGAATGAATTCAATAAGACGATTCAACGACTTTATCTTGCATCACAAAGGAAATGTAAAACTTGTCAAAGTGACATAGCTGTCCAGGATGCAATTCTTACAAACAGCAAGACATTGGGCAAGACATTGCAGAGCAATTCCTAGTAATGGTGAAATTGAGGAAAGCCATAAAGTAACTGAATCCTGTTGACACATCTTTTAACCCATATTAACAATTAAACAAATATGTTGAAATGTAAAATATTTTGCCTGTAGAATCTTCCTATGATTGATCAGTCATTAAATCTAATAAGATTGACCCCTGATTTTGTTGTATACAGTTTTAACCATTTGCCTATAATTTCATGTCTTATGAATTTTGACATCATTCTCTGTGACACAGAACACTGATGCCTCATTACTGTCGACAGTGTCCTGGCCAGCGTTTGGTATACATGAGGAACCTATACGATACAACACCATCGATAAAGTGATCAGGAAACTTGCGGGCAGAAAGGGAATGAAGCGGTTCATCAGAGATGGTTACAAAACCGTGCTGGAAGACAAAAATAGAAAGTATTACAAGCCAGCTGAGGTTAAGGTATTGTTGGACTTTTTTTAAAATACTTTTTATTTATTATTAGTTTAATTCATGGGGCGTTCATGTACATGGACTCATATGCCCACTCTACGTTAGGGTTCAATTTCCCATGACTGCATGTGTATTTTCATCATTAGAGATATTCTCCCAACTGACTTATGTAGCGTTGATCGTGATACCCAGCTTGACCAGTCCTTTTTGGTAGCTAAGTTTGGGGTCTTCCTCCATCGTAATGAGTTGAGCATTGCAGCATACATGTAATTGAAATAATGTTGATGCTGTATAAAACCCTCATGGATAAATTAGATCAATTAATTCCAGTTCAATTGTTTATTAATCAGATAATCGGAATAAAAATGGTTTTGACCAATAGGATTCATGCAGATCTGTTAAGGACATACAAACATATAAAACACAATTTAGCAAATCAAACATACAAAGGAAAGAACAGATCTGGAACCCACAAAATTATCCACCACCAATTTGATCATTATATTACCATTAAAATCTTCTTTTTAAACCTTCATTTCATTTCACACCAACTTTGAAAGAGGCTTTCGGTGATAGACCTTTGCATTCATTAAATGATGTTGGATTTAAAACATGTATTCATGAGTACCAAATGAGGATGCATAAAACAGTCTTTTTAGAAAAGAGAATCTTACATGTGATAATTACAAAAGATAGTAATTCAGTTATTACTAGAAAAGAATAAATAAAGATTACTCTACAGATTTTTCTCAATGACGTTTTCTGTTTCAGAATTTTGATGGCATAGAATGTGAATGGCCTATGTTTTACGTTCATTTGCTGATAGAATGTAAGTTAATTCGTATTTATATATCAACTTGGCTTTCGTAGAATTGCGAAAGATACGCTTCAGGCTTAGAAAATAGTATTCAAGTTTAGTAAAGAAGTCTTGATGAAAAGTCTTAATACAACAACTATCTTCTTTATTGCTTTTCTAAACCCCCTATTGTAGGTACTCATTAGAAATGTATTGGGATCTTATAACAGGTTAATATTGATGACGACAGATATAAAAATGAAAAAAAAAAATATTATAAATGAAGTGAAAACCATTGTTTCAACACCATTTTGGGTAATTTCATTAATTAGAGTGATTCTTTTTAAATTATTTTCCATGTGATATGATAAGCAGTGTGTATATATAATGGCAAGTTAAGGGTCCATTGCAATACTAAATTAAGTGGTGCCTCCATGGCCTATTGGTTAGAGTGCAGAAGTTATATCATATGGCTCTCAACGCATGGGTTTAAATCCTGTTGACGGTAATTGGATTTTCACAATTTGCAGTCTTTGAGTTTACCTATGGAATGTGTATAGTTCTGTCTAGTTTGACCTTACTTTATTGGCAGTTAAGTTTAGGGTCTTCCTCAATCATTATAAGTAGGGCATTGTGACATAAATGAAATATTGTTGACTATTGTCAAATCCATACAAAGTTCTCAAGCCAGTACTTCACACACATGTAACACTTACTATATAATGGTCCTGTAGAATCTAGAAGTGCCAATGTACTAATATCATATCACAATCATAAAGCTGTTGCTGATGACTGGATGATTGAATATATTTATCATTTTCAGCTGTTTTTCATGGTGACAAAGAAGGCGTATCCAAATACTCTGAGCTTTTGGACTCATTACTCTTCAAGACAAATGATGGTAAGGATACGTTTTCTTTATAAAGCCCTGAATGGATGCAGCATGGTCCGGTGATTAATCTGACTGTCTAAGAACTTGGGGATCCATGGTTCGAGCCTCATAGCTACCAATGGTTTCCTTAGAGTGTCCTTTAAAAACCAGCTTTCCCATGATAGGTGCAAAGGTTTACTTTACAATATTTATCAAAATCACAAGAGTTTGAGCAACTTGGAACTTGAAAATGGTCTTTGGTTAAGTGACAATGTTTGTTAGTATCAAATTTGTAACATTTATTACTTCCAGACCACAAAATTTATCTCTGAGTAAGTCCCTTTAGGGAAGGTCCTCTGTGGCCCAGTGGTTAAATTGGCTGACTTAGAACTTGGGGGTCCCTGGTTCGAGATCCCTCTGACACATCTGGTTTCGAGGCAGTGACCTTCGGCATTTCCCTTTGGCGGATCTAGGAAAACCGTTACATGACTGAAAATTTGTTGATATAGCCTTAAACACCATACAAATAAAGTCCCTTTGGGAGATTTGTTTCTAGTTATATCTAATGCTCTTACACATATATTTCAGGGGATGTGCTACCACAGTATTTTTATGTTCCCCATGATCAGATAGAGCAAGAGAGGCTGTCGCCAGGCTCCGCAGAAAGACTACCAAGCGAGGAGGGAACTACAAACGGGGTGTTCCTATGGGGACAGTCCCTCTACTTTATATCTCAGTTACTGGGTAAGTTTCTATTTAATATAAACTGATTTATTTTACATGGATTGTGAAACAAGTTCTTACATCTAAGATCAATACTCGATTTTGCTACCTGGATACATAACCAGTTTACGCCCCAAATGTGGATTAATGGAAGGTCGCAAGGCAGATCCCGGCACTCATAGGATTCGGACCAATGACCCGTGTGTTTTACTGGGTACGTCTCATTATCTGTGTACCACTGTTCACCTACTTTCATTGGAAAGCAGTCAATAACTTGGAAAGAATGTCGAGGGTCCCATATTTAGCTCTTACTGGCCTGAAGTTTTTAGAAGAAATATTCTTTGGCATAGTGCCTCAGAGTCTTGAAGCTTTAAAAAAATGTCAAGGGTTCCAGGATTGATTCCTAGTAGCTCTGAAGTTTTTCGTTGAAGTATTCTTTGTCAATGTGTCAGAGCCTTGGAGATTGGAAAGAAATTAACTATTTCCCAAACAACAAATTCTCGACCGTCCCAAATGGAAAGAGTTTGCAGACGACATTTCAAAATGTTATGAAATTGAAAAATATTCTTCAGAAAGAGCAGAAGACCTTGTGGGAAAAGGGGAAATTGCTCTTAGCGAGCAATTTCTCCTTTTTCCACAATGTTTTCCAGAGTGGTCTGCAACAAAGTGGTTAAATGTCGTTATTGTTTGGTAATGGGTATAAAGAGAATTGTCGCTTTGATGTGAAAATACAATGAAATATACCCCAAAAATGTCTTTCAGTGAAAGATTTGCTGAATATCAATGAACTGGATCCGATCAGACGGCATTTACCAGCATCAGAGCGACCGAAAGTGAACAGCAGATATTCCTCTTTTCAGGTAATTAGACCCTTACCCCATCAGAATGTAATGCGCTTCCGTGGCCTATTTGTTAGAATATAGAACTTTGAAAAAAAGTTTCTTTTCGCTTGCGATCAATTCTCGATGACCACATTTTGATTTTCATGGAAGATTATATCCTGTACAGTACCGAAAATATATAGATCATTTGTATAGCAGATATTGGATATCATTTAAATGGGATTGTTTTGTAGATTCCATCGTCACATGCCAATTCTATTTGTCACATGACGTTAGCAAGGTTTGCAAGAAGGAATTTCTATATTTGTTTATAAGCTATGAACTATATTTTAAGCCAATCAAAATGATTCATTGCTTGTGAACTACAAAAAAGATTGAATTGTAAATAAACAAATTCTGGTAAATATTGCTATGTTCTGCTTTGCAAGGTAACAGCACTTTTTACTTAATAGCATACATTCATTACAAATTATGTATTTACTATCATTAACTCATTACAAATCTTTCTATTTATTATCATACATTCATTGCAAATTCTTATTTATTTTTCATAAACCAAACACATTTTAGCCTGTAAAAAAATCAATATACATTTATCCACATCATCATAATGCGCACCAAATGACCTTAGCTGTTGATGTGTATAATAAAACACCATTCATTCATTCATTCAGGTAACACCACCAGACTTAGTCATCCAGGTCGTGCTCATAGCAGAGAGTCCAAGGTTGCAGCAGTTGCTGGCAACCTACGGGATTCAAACCCAGACGCCGCACCAGATTGAGCCTATACAGATCTGGTCCCCGAAGGAACTGTCCAAGGCGTACGAACATTTAGGGAAGAACAAGAAGCTTGGGATTACAGGGAGACCGACAAGGCCTTTTGGTGTATTGAGTACATCCAAGGTAAATTGATGAAATTTAGCCCTCAGAATGCTTGGTTTTGAATTGTCTGCTTTCCAGATCGAATATCAGCCATGAAGAAGATAAGACAACTATTATAGGTTTAACCCTTAGAATGCTTGATAATTTTCTAAAAATATATTTTTGTGTCGTCTGCTTTTTAAAACCTTAAATATCTGCTTAATTTTGTTGATGAAAGATACACAGCGTAGCAAAAAGGTAATTTACTTGGCGGCTGGCCTGGATCTAGCCTGAATCTAACCTGTCTAAGCAGGAAGTTGGCTCAAGCAATATAAGGGTTAAGTATGTTAAAAAAATGCATTTGATGAAGTGGACTTGTAAAAGGCACATTTCCAATTGCAATTTTCATTAACTATTAACTCAATAATACCTTATATTACCAGAACAAAAATTGGATCATTGTGAAGGATGAAGTGCTGTTTTCTGCCTTCTGTTGTTGCTTTTAATTTGGACCAATCACAAGCTCCCATATTGCGTTAAATGCATTAAATTATATGGTGTTTTCTGAATGGTCATGGGCATATCTCACAAAGGTTGGCCAGACAGAATCTTTCTTAGCCCTTTCCCAAACAATAACGACATTTGACGACTGTTGCAGACGACTCTGGAATACATTGTGGGAAAAGGAGAAATTGCTCGTAACGAGCAGTTTTTCCTTTTCGCACAATGTTTTCTGCCCTATCAGAAGAATATTTTCCAATTACATCCCATTTTGAAATGTCGTCTGCAAACTCTTTCAATTTAGGACAGTCGAAAATTTGTTGTTTGGAAAGGGTTAAGGACATATGACTCCATAGATCTTAAGGATGAATGCTATCATCATGATTTGTTTTTACTTACTTCATTACATATACGGTCAAACTTGTGTTAAGAGGCCAGCCTATAGGACAGAGTAAATTGGCTGTTTAAGACAGGTTGGCTGCTTATCACAAATTGATTTACACTATAAATCTAACAATGGGACTTTCTGTAGTGGTTGTTTAAGATAGGTTGGCTGCTTTAAAGGGTGGTTGCTTAACACAAGTTAAGCAATACAGGTTAAACATACAGACTATGTGGTATTGATTTTAATGATAGATTATTGCATAGATATCAAGAATGGATGATAGTATTATGCTTTGTTAAAGCTTCCCTAACCCTAATTACATATATTTCCACTATCTGCTAGAACTTATGTTCAGGATACATGATTGCATATATAACAAGGATGAACGCCAAATTATGCTTTGTTGTAACTTGTTTATTTACAGATATACAGAATTTGTGGAAGTACAGTGGTGTGTTACCCTCTATTGTTTGAGGTGACGGATTTCTATATGGCTCAAGATATCTCCATCGTTATTGACGATCTGAAGGTAAGTGTGGTTTTAGAATAGAATGGTCTCTTCATTATAAATCTTTAAAAGTTTAGTTTAAACTTATTTATTTAAAATTGATTGTAAAACAAGTTTTTTTAACTAAGATTAATCACTCTTGATTGTGCTTCCTGGATACATAACCACTAATCGCGCAAATGTGGATTGATGAAAGTTTGCAAGGTAGATCCTGCTTTTCACAGGATTTGAACCCATAACCCTTGTGTCCAGAAGCCGACGCTCTACCCCTGGACTACTGTCCTCCACATCTTATCTTTATTGAATTATCAATCTTACTTTCTTATTTTCTCCATGTGTTTGTGCAAGAAAAAGCCTCGAAAAGATGTATGAATGAAACAATCATTTCTGAGTCAACCTTAGGCATATCTGCATTGTTACATGTAGCAACAAAAGATGATAATATTTTGCCATTGAGAAGAATATTTCTTATCGATGGTTCCTACTACCTAATGAATTCAGACACACAACCCTCGTTCCTAGAGACAATCTCACTGTGAATATATATTGCAACAGGTTTCTTTGGAGATGAGGCTGGATATTTTATTCCTGTTTTTTATCAATTTTAACTGAATGCTCATCACCTTATTTACTATTACAGAATGATCTGGCTTTTCTATCCAAATGTTGGAAGCTCTCTGGTCGGCCTACCTTCTGCATGTTAATCAGAGAAAACAACATTCGAGGAACAAACTTTAGTGAATTTCTGGACCTTCTAGCTCAATTGAAGGGTGGAGATATAGATGGTGTTCGAGTCAGGGTGGGAAGACTTCAGGTATTGTTTGTCTTTGTTGTCGAAATATATACAGACATAGGTATAAATCTTACTCCTTTGGGTTCCTGTGTGGCCGGACCCATTGTGGCTGGTGTCCTGTGTGTAGAAGTGTTTAAGATGGTAGATTTTTTAAGTTTGGTACCCAGTTTGATCCATTCTAGCAGAGCTGTTTTCCAAAATGTGTCCTTTCTGGAGGCTTGAGAAGAATGCTATGCAGTTCTGGTGATAATAAGCATGTGATCTGTACCTAGGTATATAACTTGAAACATTTGAATTAACATAAAACAACCTTACCAAACAAATTATATTTTGTCTTTGTTACCATCAATATGTGAACTTTTCCCACAAGAAATATAACACCAAAATGTATTGAAATTGATGTTTAACGACAAACAGAACATTTCATATTTTGTGTTGCAGTCTTTGATATCATCAGCAAGTCATCTGTTCCAGCTATATTACCAAATGAAATAATATAAATGGTATTGAACCCCCAATAAACATGATATATATTTTGTTGTACAGTCCTTGATATCATCTACATGTAATATGATTTATTGACATTGATGCATAACATCACTGAGCAGCCCATGATAATACCAACATGTAAACTTTTCTAACAAAAATACAGTCTACCTTGTCTTAAGCAGCCACCCTTTTAAGCAGCCAACCTGCCTTAAACAGCCACTACAGAAAGTCCCATTGTTCGATTTATAGTGTTAATCAATTTGTGTTGAGCAGCCAACCTGTTTTAAACAGCCAATTAACTCTGTCCCATAGGCTGGCCTCTTAACACAAGTTTGACTGTAACCTCAAAATGAATTGAAATTGGTGTTTAACAGCAAAAAAACGTTACATTTTGTTATGCTATCCTTGTTATCATCAACATGTAATTGGTGTTTGTAAATAAACATGTTATATTTTATTTTGCAGTCCTTGATATCGTCAGCTTGTTTAGAACACCTTGACTTTCTGGGAACGTTGCCAGACTCGTCAATATTCCTACCGTTTGAAGGGGCAAGCCATGGACGCAATAGCTTTAAAAGTCTTACAGATATCCCTACGCTCACAGATATCTCGGATCATTCAGTTTTGAATGAACAAGAAAGTGACATTTACATTTATGATTTCACTTAGTTTGAGAATTGAGTTAATTTTTGTGTGTCTAACTGTGTTTTATAACAGATCTTGTTATTGCAATACTATGTGTTTATTTTACCCACAGTTTCATGCTTCAAAGGGGTTTGCCCAGCCCTGTGATAGTATTTCAAATTGTAGTTTTCTATTTTTGTTGGTGGTAGTCTCCAATCAGACTTATGGAATGCAACTGCTTCTACCCACCTTGCCTAGCCCTGATTGGAAGTAAAGTTTGTGTCTTCCTGTATTGATTGTAAGCACCAGAATATAACTGAAAAGTTGATAACATTATTGAAAACCCTAACAATCAAACAAACAAATAAACAAACTGACAAGTATCAACAAGACATAATGGTTGGAGTAAAGAACTTCAAATCAAATGACCTTTCTTTGGGAGGGATTATTCCTATAAGGGATAGCATATTTTTTTTTTCTTTTTTTTATGGGTTTTACATCACATCAACATTATTTCAGTTATGTAGCGATGCCCGACTCTTAATGATGGAGGAAGACCCCATACTCAACTGCCCATAAGGGCTGGTCAAGGTGGGTAGAACCATCGGCATTCCGTAAGTCAGTCGGGAGACTGCCTCTCATGAAAGTCCATATCCCTCTCAGGATTTGAACCCACGCAGAGAGGGGCCATGTGATTTCAAGTTCTGGGGCCCGTTTTACTAAACAACTTACGGAAAATATTTGCGTAAGTCAAAACTAATAAACATTGATAGAAACTTCAATGAAAGGACAATATTGCAATGTGACACGTCATTGGAAGCGTCTCGGAGAGACGCTTTCAATGATGTGTTACTTTGCAATATTGCTTTGCCAAATATTGAAATAAAAGGACTTGTTGTTTTAGACTTACGCAAATCTTAAGCGTAAACTGTTTAGTAAAACAGTACCCCGTACTCTAACCACTAGGCCACGGAGGCCTCGGGATAGCATATGAATTGGAATGCCATTGATTTTACCCTGCTTGGCCCGTCCTTATGGACTATTTGAGTGATGGGTCTTTGTCCATTCAGGCATTGCAACAAAAGGAGAAAGATATGTTGACACAGTGTAAAAAGCCCATATAGATGTTTATGAAAAAAAGAAACAATTCATGTGTCAAATTGCAAGGTTACCGATTATGGGGTAATGAAACCTGCAATTTTCTTTCAGGATCTCGCAGTAAAGTCCACATGGGACTTGGTAAACATCTTCAAATCAACAGACTCCCTCAAAGCGAAAAGTCAGGTGTTAAAACAGATATTTCAGAGAGAGGGACCCAACTACCATCTAGATGGGAAATCTGTGAGCTTTCAGCTAGAGCGACTAGTCACACAAGCCAGTATTCACAAGCAGTGGGACGTAGTAAGGCTGTGCTCAGCCCTGCTTGGAAAGCTTGTTGACAGTCTCGCACCGTCGATCACAAGTATCCTTGTGAGAGGCAAACATGTATGTATTAAAGGGGACTTTTGGTTGAATTATTTATGTTGAGGGCTTGTTTTGGTCTTTGACTAATGGTGTGCGTGTTTTTGGGTTAGTCCTGGCACTTTCAATTTGCTGCTAACATGGATCAAGCCTTGGACCTTGGCAGCTGAGGTAGACACTTTACCTCTGTCTAAATCAGGGAAAGCAGTTAGCCATTTGAAAGAATACTGAGTAGTACCCGTTAACTGAATACCAAGTGGGGCCTCTGTGGCCTAGTGGTTAGAGTACAGAACTTGAAATCACTGGGCCCCTCTCCGCTTGGGTTCAAATTCCAGAGAGGGATATGAATTATCATAAGAGGCAGTCTCCAGACTGACTTACGGAATGCCGATGGTTCTACCTGCCTTGACCAGCCCTTATGGGCAGTTGAGTATGGGGTCTTCCTCCATCATTAAGAGTTGGGCATCGCTACATAACTGAAATAATGTTGATGTGATGTAAAACCCATAAAAAAACCCACAAAAACTTGAACACCAAGAGCATTGATAAGTATGCTTACAGGCGGATGTAACTGAAATTATGTCGCTAAAAATGCCTTAAACCCCAGTCCACCCAACCAGTCAAAAGCATTGATAGTTTTGCAGTGGCCATGGTATGATGATTGAACTACTTAATATAAACATGCTTTAAACCTCAACCCATCAAACCAACTGGAAGCACAGATAGTTATGCTGACCGACCCACTATATCTGAAGTTCTGTTGAACATTTCTTAAACCTCAATCCACTCTAGCAACTAAAAGCATGGGTCCTATTGGGACCATGATCTAGTGGAACTACTATTGAAAACCGCTTTAATTCCAATTTATTCAACCAACTGGTAGCACCGCAAGTTCTGCTGACCAGCCCAATATAACTGAAGTACTGTTGAAAAACGCATTAAACCCTAATCTGCCATATCAATCAGGAGCATTGATAGGTGGTGCGGCAGCCATGATTTGATTAAAATACTATTGAATAACGTTTAAATCTCAAATCAACCAATTCTTATTTCTCGCATGGCCCTTCTCTGCATGAGTTCAAATCATAATGACGTCATTCGGATTTTCATGAGGGGCAGTCTTCTGACTCACTAATTAAATGCTAGTGGTTCTACCTGGCTTAATATGCATTGAAGGGTGGTTGAGTATTGGGTTTTCCTCCACCATTTAGAGTTGGATATTGCAACATAACTGAAGTAATGTTGACATGATGTAAAACTCATATAAATAGAAAAATAAATCCTATTTCAAGGTAACAGTGGGTGTGTTTGGGAAGGAGGAAGAGGTCCTAGACAAGCCAGTCAGTCCAAACGAGATCAAGAACATCCTGTATGGTCGGTGTATGCCCTATGATTTGTGCCAGGCTGTACTGCAACAGGAGCTGATCTTAGCCATTGGAAAACATATAGCCACCTCGCCAATCTTCTATGATGGCATATTGAAAATCAGAATTGGGTAAGAACATGTTTTATTTGATGCTTTGTTTAATTCATTCCTAGCCATTGGTAAACATATAACTACCTGACCAATCTTCTATGATGGTATCTTGAAAATCAGAATTGGGCAAGTACATGACTTTTCTTATGCGTCGTTAAATTCGATCCTAGCAATTGGTAAACACAGTAAATTTATAGGCACCTCTCCAATCTTGAACGATGGCATCTTGAAAATCAGAATTGGGTTAAAATGTGTTTCTTTCTTATGCCTTGTTTAATTTGGGCATAGCCATTGGTGTACACACGGCCAAATCGCCAATCTTCTATGATGGCATTTTTAATAAATCAGAATTAGTAAAGAACATGACTTTTTGATAAACGTGGTAAATATATAGGCTCCTCTCCGATATTCTATGACGGCATCTTGGAAAATCAGAATTTGATGATTATAAGAAGGTAAGTAAATTGTTTATTATTATGACATGTTCATATCAAAATATACATACATTGTAAATAAATGATAATAAATCAGATGGCACAGCAGGCCTATATGTCACCAAGATAGAAAACTTTGATAATTCTGTAATAACTGAAATATAAACATTGAAATGTGATGAATATCATGCAGTTTGTATGGATTAATGCAAATGACCATGGAAATGTTCAAAAAGTTGATTCTATCTCAATAGTTCTTTTTATCTTTAGTAAGCTGTACATAGGTAAACCTAGACGCATAATTAATGATTAACGATGATTGATAATATGTTTCTTCTAATGCCTTATTTAATTTGATTATGAATAAAGCCTGTTCTATTCATAATCAAATTGAATAAGGCACAAGAAGAAACATATTATCAATCATCGTTAATCGTTAATTATGCGTCTAGGTTTACCTATGTACAGCTTACTAAAGATAAAAAGACTTCATTTTTGGTGACAATTGATTTCATTTGTATCTATCATAATGCTGATGGGTCTACCCATCTTTCCTTTCCCTCAAACACAAGTCAACAAGAGGTCTTACTCCCTCTGATGATATGCTGATGCAATATAAAAAATCTTAGTATAGAAACAACTCATGGAATGCCGATTGTTCTACCCGTCTTGACCAGCCCTTATGGGCAGTTGAGTATGGGGTCTTCCTCCATCATTAAGAGTCAGGCATCGCTACATAACTGATATAATGTTGATGTGATGTAAAACCCATAAAAAAAAAAATGAAAAAAAAAAAGAAACCATTCATTACCTGTTTGATGATGCATTTTCAGTTGGTTTGTGCGAGCGATGGAAATGGAGTTAGAACAAGAAGAAGACGATGTCAATCTGGTGGCTCTTTCGCCATACGAAATCAAGCAATTACTGCGCACCCTCTTGGAGCACAAACATGCGGAGGACGATCTCAGGACACCACTTCAACAGCGACAACTCGACGGTGCTATCAGTCGCGTGCCGAAGGACTTTTATTCCAGGGTGTGGGAAATATTGGAGCGCTCCCCGGCTGGTATCAAGGTGGCAGGATATCTTCTCCCTCAGGTATTTGTAGTGATAGTCTTTGTGGATATTGTCTTGATTCTTTCTTTTGTATCCATTTCCCAATTTTTGTAGGGTTGTTTCACACATTTCCTTCAAATGAAATTTTGCCACTGGTCCCCAATTGAAAGGTTCTTTTTACATCGATATTTTTAATTTCTCCAAATTGAAAGAAATAGCAGTTTGCAGTTATTAAGTAGGAAATGAAATAGTTCACTATGATTTAGTTTAAAAATTATTGTGATTAAAGAAGAAATTCAATGTATTTTTGCTGATATTATCGCTATATTAAAAGAATTAACTTGCGACCAAGCCTGTATCTTTAACCCATAGTTCCTTTATCAATTTCTTGGCACCTTCAATTGTTTAACTTCATTCTATACACATGCTTTGATATGCCATTAGAAGACAGCTAATGAATAAATTGTGGCATAGGGATATTAAGTTGAATACAGCAATTTGTCCCATTGCCTTTACCTCTGGCACCAAGGGTCCTTGGTTCAATACCTCTTAGTGTCTGTGACATGGTAGATACGCCAGGGATAATCCACACATTGACTCATGTACCGCTTACGTAGTTAGAAAGCAGTAAAGGGTTGATTGATTCAAGTTGTTAGAACTCGTTTCACAACCAATGTAGAATAAGTAAGTTTAACCCTGAGAATGTTGGGCTGTTTTCCAAAAATAGAGTTTTGTGTCGTCTGTGTTTCAAAACCTTAAATATCTGGAAAGATAATCAGAGTAGCAAACAGGTAAGATCACAGGTCAGCCTCCAATTAACATGGCGGCTGGCCCTGGATCAAACCTGTTTGCATAAGTATGAAGTTGGTTCCACCACTATAAGGGTTAAGTATAAGAACTAAATCATTGCTCATTTCTTTTATCCTTTTCAGCATCCGACTCTCTCAGACATGACAATGCAGGAGCTCAACTTCTCCCTGTTGGTTGAACAGATGTTAAGTAAGATTATCGACCCGGCCTACCGACAGCTGGTTGTTGAGACATTCATGGTTGTATCAACAATATTACGCAGAAATCCCGAACTCATCTTTCATCAAGCTGTTTATATGGATAGGGTATGTTATCTGTTTGATTGATTGTACATAGATACGATTTTACTAAATGTGTTATGCTAAATATTTGTGTTAGTTTAAAACAACATTCCTTTCTATTTCAATATTGAGATAAAGAATATTGCAAAGTAACACACCATTTAAAGTTTAAAAGAACATTCCTTTCTATTTCAATATTGAGATTAACAATATTGCCAAGTAACACATCATTGAAAGCATCTCCCTGAGACGCTGTCAATGATGCGTCACATGACAACATTGTACCAACCCTTCTTGGCATTGGAGTTTTGAGTTGAACTCCATCTTTATAAACTGGATATCGCAACTTAACTAAGATTAATGCTCACACATTGTAAAAACCTTTACAAATATAAAATGATCCAGCGAACCAATTGTATATTATCACAGTTGATCCAAGATGCATTTGATGACTTCCAAAGAGACAAAAGCCGGCTTGAAGGCGATGAGAAACAGGATGACATGAAACTGTTCTTTAACACTCAACCCAACATAAAACGTGGTACAACAAGTTACATTGTGAAAGCCGTTGTGAAAAACCTTCTAGACGGTGATATTAAAGTCGCGACCGAGGATCTTTGTTGCATCTCATGAAGGAGCATTGATGGTGAATCCACAACGTTGGAGCCATGTTCTAGCAGTGTGTTATCCTTTGCCAGAGCATAGGGTCAAGGATTGAGCGCATATTTGTTAAACCCGAATATTGAAGCCAAAATGCTAGCCCTTTGGTTTTCTGTGCATTTCCCTTGATTGTATGATTAAGCACAGGGTGGATAAACACAGACTGATGAAGTTAAAATGCAAGCCCTTTGCTTTGTTTGCATTTCCCTTGATTGCATGTTTCAGCAAAGGTTGGATGAATGCAGAATGTTGAAGCCTATACTCTTGCTTTTTTCTTACCCATATCTTTAAGATCTTAATCAGTGTGGGTTCAAATCTCTTTGACAGCATTTGGATTTTCACGAGAGGTAATCTCCCGACTGAATTACGGAATGCTGTTGGTTCCACTAGGCTTGACCAGGCATTATTGGCAATAAATCTTAGGTCTCTCTCCATCATTAAGAGTCGTGTATAATTTAATGTCTGATTTAATGTTGATGCAATGTAAATCAATATAAGAGAATAAATGAATTAATAAATTGAATCTCAGTCAAGCTTAGCATATGTCATGGCTACACACGACCAGTATGAAATAGACAGAGATTGATGCAAGTTTACACAGAGGAGCAATTTTACCATGTATCCCTGTTATTGCATCATTACTGTTCCTAGACATTGTCTGGGCATCTGGTGTGGGTGGGGCATGGGGTTCTACTGTGGATTATTGCCATATTTGTGTGTGGAAAAGTTCTCTGAAGGTCGAAGGTTGGGTGCCAGTGACATCATCTAATTTGCATATAGATCTTGAATTGATGTGTTAGTGATTGTGCTGGGGATTTTCCCTTTTGTTACTTACGCATCGAGGGTTCACTGCAAGACTATAGTAAGTGCTTCATTAATATGAAGCACTTACTATAGTATTGCATCGAATCCGTGAGTCATGTACCAATACTTGTGAAGCTTGTCAATACTTTTTAAAATCTAGTTAAGACTTTTTCCTGGGTCTAGACCAGTGCTATCTTTGGTTGACAATGAACTGTCTATTTTCAATTGAAATTCGATTTCAATTACCCATAATGCCATGGAAGGAAGCCATCACTAACATTTACTAGTCATTTTAACCCTTTACTTCTGTTCACAAAGTCTTGCTTCGAGCATTCTCTTTCAGAAAATTGTAAGGAACACTTTGACAAAAGGATGAATTGCTCCTTTTGTGCAATTTATTCTATTGTTACAATGGTTTCTATCTAAGAATAATTTATAGATTGTTTTCTGTCCATGCTTTTTATTGTTGTCTGTTGCTGCTTTTCTATTAACCCATTACGAAACACCAAATTTTGAACTGTCCCAAATTAAAACAATTTGCAGACGACTTTTCAAAATGTGATGAAATTGGAAAGTAATCTTCTGATAGAGTAGAAAACATTGTGAGAAAAGGATTTAACCAGTGAATTCCTAATTTTGGGAATTGATCAATTAAACAAAGAACTAATTAACATAAATAATTGCTTTACCACACTGTCAAACATATTCTATTTCATCCCATGGCAAAATATGTATTAAGAATTGACTTTAATTTACATTTTTTTTTATATGTTAGTGTGGTGTTAATAATGGAAAAGTAACATTACCAATGGTTGAAGGTTTTTCCTTTTGTATTTCCATTGATTGAAAATGTCTTGAAATATGCACTTTTGGTTTTTGTTGATTTCATAAGTGTTGGATAGAAGTTCAGTTGAAAGCTAGATGTATAAGTGATTTGCTGTCATGTAGAAACCATTTCGACCAAAGGAGAAATTACTCTTTTAGTGACAAACATAAATATTCTGCAGGGAAATTAAAGATGTTGTTCACAGAAGAGAAGATTTGAAATGCAAAATAAGATGTTGTTGAAACAATACAGCTTTTGTAATGTTGTTTGATATACAATTGAAAGTAGCTTTTGAAAGAATTATCAATTCAGGAAGCATCAATTTATTTAAGTATGGACAGTCTATATACAGTAGATTTCTAAAGTGATGTCACACTTTTGGATTTAAATACTTGTTAATTCACTGTATATACATGCTTTAAAGAATTAAAAACGATATGAGTTTGCTTCTACTGACTACTCTTCAATGCATATCATATGACAGTGCAGCTGTTGTGTACTTTAAAAGAGATTATTTTGTAACTTTTAATTTCCTCACATCTTTGAACAAGCATGGACTTTACATAAAAGAACATAGTTGTAAAAGTATCTCTTGGTATCTATTTCATTAAAAGAATCCTAAAACATTTTGTAACTCATTCGCCAAAGTTGCCTGTCGAGAGAGAGCAACGTCAGCCTATGAAAATGTATGGAAAAGGCGCATTGTCTTGATGACATTAAGTAAAAACCATTTTGATAAAAAGATGGATTGGTTTTTTCTTTCAGTAATGCATCCTTTTATCACACTGGTTTTTAAAGTTTTCAGCAGCAATGGAATGTATCATGGACACTATCTGAACCGATCGGAACTACTCGGTTATTTTCGTGAGCTGTTAAATGTTTTCATTGGGTAAACCCGATGTGTTCAGATTGTATCTGAACTTATGGTTTATCCAATGAAAACACTTCTGGATTAATGATGAACCAGCCATTAATCTTGTTCTTGCAAGACTTCTTTCAATTTCCTTTCATTTCAAAAATAGATCTCAGATGTAAAATCTAAATAGTGGTTTTATTTGATTACTGGTTTAATTTGATTAAGGAAAAAGATATATATGAGTTACCGATAAAATAATCATATAAAATGATGTTCAACACTTCAATATAGATTTAACTACTTTTTCTATTTACCTATTGTTTTACATCAATTGTGAAGGAAGCATGTTCAAAGTCACCCTCGATGACTGCTTCCTGGATACTTAACGTAGACGGACACAGAAAAAGTAGTATTAGCCGGGAACGATTCACCCAAAATATTGTTTACCTACACCTACGTAGAGTGTATTTCTCAGATCACGGAAATACCCGAGTAGTTACGATTGATATTGAGTAAAGGATTAAAATGGAAAGCAGTGACACCTTGTGTTTATTGCAGTAGCCTGTCTCGTTTCCAACATGTTATACCTTACCGAATGTGATGTTATTTTGTTAATAAACGTTTTGTTTCTTTTTTGAGCTTTCAATCGATTGTCTTTGTTATTTAAATGGGACCCATTAAATGCGGTTATGTCCTTTGAGACAAGATTCTTCGATGTTTGTCATCAAATACTCAGTCAGTTAGAAAGCTGATCTGGGTAAGCTGACCCGATTTTTATGTGGCAGATACTCAACACTGTTGTAACGCTTTTGGAATTAAATGCATGAATAAAAGCTTGAATACGACCTTATTTTGCTTTCAATGGCTGTTCTGCAACAACAGTTCATTTACTGTATAGTGAAAAAAAAACTAAGTTTTATTTTCCAAATAATTTTCGCAAGCAGCTTTAAACCTAAGTACCATACGAAATGAAGAAGACGGACCCCCGGTTATATTCAGTGCAAAACCCATTGTCGCATTTCTACAAGTACCCCACCTCACCCCGTTACTTTAACCTATTTCCCCATGAGAGAACTATGGAATGGTCCAAATTGAAAGCAACTTCAGAAGATAACAGCTACTTAATTATATACATTTTATTCGCCATATTTCGTTAGATTTGTATAAAAAAGATGATCTGCTTATTTAGAATTACTTGTACTATTGTCGCGTTGGTGTTTAATGTCTTCTCTAGCATATGATTTAAACCTTACAGTACTGGAACTGACTTCATGCTTCAGCAAACAAGTTAGATCCAGGCCATCCGCCAACTAATTGGCGGCTGGCCTGTTATCTAATCTGTTTGCTACTCTGAGCATCTTTCCTGATCAAAACTAAGCAGATATATAAGGTTTTGGAAAGCAGACGACACAAAAATCCATTTTTAGAAAATTACCCACCAGTCTTGGGGTTAATCCTGGTTGATACATATAGTAATGATTTAGAAATGATATTGTGCAACCCTGGTGAGGAAATGCAAGGACGAAGGTCAGGTGTGCAATGTATTTTTGGATATAACGTTGTGAAAGCCCAAATAATCCACCATAGAATTCAGCGGCCATACTGCATGTTTCTGCCAATTTATGGTTACACAATGGATCGAGTTGACATTTTCACTCATATACTAGGCGTTTAATTTATTCATTAAACCTATTATTTTATATCGACTGTGCAGGAAACTTGAAGCTTGTTCAAGGTCGCTTTCAATGACTGCTACCTGGATACTTAACCAGGACTCGCGCCGATTTGTGGGCAAGACCCGGCAATTCTCACTTCGCCTAACGGATATTCGAACCCGGGACCCTTGGTACATGTACAAAAGGCCGACGCTCTACCTCTGCACCGTTGTAGCCCACACAAAAGGAATGTTGTGCAGCGCTGGTGATAAAGCATCATGAATACATGGACTGGCAGCCAAGATATGGTAGATGCAAAAACAACCTTTGATTAATCAATCTTTAGCAGACATAGAAATTGGCTGAGCTAGGCGAAAAGTACAAAGCACTTTATGTTAGCGCTGGAAACGCAACATATGGAGACACGTCAACATTGATAAAGTAAACAACACTTCTTTAATCGATTTGCGAGATGAAAAATCTTTCTAAATGTAAATATACTGCTTTGGTGTAGTGACAAAGTCAAATGTTTTATAGATATCACTCATATCAATTGGACGATTAGCAAGACGGGGTCGCCTGTTAAAGCTAAATGTAAATTTCTCCATTTTTAATGTTCCTTTGGTCAATCCTCTGTTGTTGGGATGCTGACGTAAGACTGGACATCTGGTAGTGGCTTGTTCGGATAAAGGGAGTGGGGATTACTGTATATTGCCATAAACAACCGAATAACAAACAGCCAAACATAGCCAGAATTGCACGGAATATATTCAAACATTTGATAATTCCGATTAATATTATAGAGTAACACATGGTTCTGCATACATAATTCTTCAGTGTGGGAATTTGCAATCGATTATCGTATTGTCGAACAATTTTAAAGACGGGCGACATTAGTGCAGTGGTAGAGCGCCGGTCTGTTGTACCGAGGGCCTTGGGTTCGATCCCCGTTAGGCGAGGAGAAAACATGCCAGGACTAGCCCACGGCACAAATATTTGTTTAGTATCAAGGAAGAACTCATCGAGAGTGAATCTTATTAGTCCGAAGCTTCCGTAACAATCGATATAACATAAATAAGTTTATACCAAGGATAACTTATCGATTCCATGGCGAAATTTCCTAAGAATTATACTCTTTACTAGCAAGTGCTGAAAGAGTTGTGTTACAAGGGAGTTGTAAGGGCTGAACTACCGCCGAAATATGATTTCAAACGTTGAAACGGTGTTAAACCCAATTTAACGCAACTAGTTCGTCAATTGCACATATTGATGTCATCATGACATGGACCAGGGCACATTATACTGTAAAACAAGGTTCACAAAGACTTGTGTTTTATTGTAATACAAAAACCACATACATGTATTTTACTGTTTTTTACTGTTCAACACATACCCAAAAGACATCTTTAACTGTAATACATATACTACGAAGACATGTGTTTAACTGTAATAGAAGTATCACAAAAACATGTTTTACTGTAAAACACGTATTGCAAAGATATGTGTTTTATTGTGATACAAAAACCACATACATGTGTTTTACTGTTTTTTACTGTTAAACACATACTAAAAGGATATGTTTTACTGTAATACATACACCAAAAAGACATGTTTTACTGTAATACATACACCAAAAAGACATGTTTTACTGTAATACATATACTACAAAGACATGTGTTATACTGCAATAGATTATCACAAAGACATGTTTTACTGTACAACACGTATTGCAAAGACATGTGTTTCACTGTTATATAAATACCACAAAATCGTGTATTAAACTTTATTTCAAATACCTTAAAGACGTGTGTTTGATTGAAAAACAGTTGCCAAAAATCATGTTTTTTTTACTGTAATACAAATATCACAAAGCCATGTGCTTTACTGCAATACAAATACCACAAAGCCATGTGCTTTACTGTAATGCAGATACCATAATGACATATGATTTACTGCAATTAAAAATGTCACATAAACATATGTTTATATGTAATACAAATACCGCAAAGATTATGTTAAACTAAAATTAAGATCACTTCAAAAACATATGTTTTACTGTTATATAAACACCTTAAACAAGTATTTTACTGCCAAACTTGAATCACAATAAAACATTATTTGATTTCGTACAAAAAACCAGAAAGATACACGTTTTACTTTTAATCCAATTGTCTCAAATACACTTGCCTTTTATTAGTTTTATAGACAAAGACATGGATTTTACTGTAATGCAAATACCAAACAGATACATGTATAAGACTAGTTATTTCGACAATAACTGCTTAAACCTAGGATAGCAAATGAATACATATATAAAGATTAAAAAAAAGAGTTGTCTACTTTTTTATTCAATAGAGCTTCCCAATAAAGAGGTTGATTTCCCAACGAATGGCACACAATTTGTGTGTGTAATTTGAAAGAAGAAATCCTGGATTCGACCCACGACTTCGGCAGGTTCTGGCATTTTGAAGAGTTCCTTGGCAAAACACTATTTCCTTACAGAGTAAAATATAGGCCTTAAGCCTAACCTATGTACAAATGTACCGATGGCTTTCAGTTTCCACGGCCTGTCACTTTCTCTTTCCACTGTTTATAACGTTTTGGTGCTGGACATCATACAGCCGAAGGCCTACGTACTGGAATCACAAATTGAAATCTTAAGCATTTATAAATGAAATGTTTTTTAGGGATACAATGGAATGTGAGCTATATAGAGCTACATACTGCTAGAGCATTGATACACTATCATCCACTTTCATAATCGTGTGATAGGAGTAGGCTTAAGCATCTTTTTTATTGCAGATATAGTAAACTGTTTAAATGGTTTATTTGATAAACATTGATCTTAAGTTAAATTGTCCACACATAAACGGCGGTATTCCCCATTATGTGAATTTTACTATCATTGACAGTGTATGTCTAATACATTATTTACGTCAAACGAAATCATCGAAAATTGTAGTCATCAAAGCACTGAAAAGTATGGAAGCTCGTTTTACTGTCCTAGCTTAAAACACAGAGGTTCAGCAATTTGAACATACGTAAACAAAATATGGCCTTGTTAGGTGGCAAGTATTGATTAAATCACCATTTTGACGCATGATAAATAGATAGCAAATTCAGTGAGATGGTCCCTTTAAGGATAGATAGATATCTTTTATTTGACCATCGCATATGTTTAAAGCCACTTTAACATAAAAAAGCATATACACATACAATATATACTTGTCAATAATAAAAGTACAGTTAGACTCATTTTGAATAATTACTTCTATTTCAATAAGGATGAAGTACATCAATAATTAGGTCATAGTATGCTGTGGTATATTCAGGTAAATGGTGGGAAATATTGCGCAATACTTAAGAAATTTTGCGCAATACTTGGGTAATGTTGCGCAATTCTACCAGAAAAGAGTGGGAAATATTGCGACATATTGCGCAATACTTGGGTAATGTTGCGCAATACTACCAGAGAAGACTGGGAAATATTGCGACATATTGCGCAATACTTGGGTAATGTTGCGCAATACTACCAGAGAAGACTGGGAAATGTTGCGACATATTGCGCAATACTTGGGTAATGTTGCGCAATACTACCAGAGAAGACTGGGAAATGTTGCGACATATTGCGCAATACTTGGGTAATGTTGCGCAATACTACCAGAGAAGACTGGGAAATGTTTTGACATATTGCGCAATACTTCTGAAATGTTGCGCAATACTACCAGAGAAGACTGGGAAATGTTTTGACATATTGCGCAATACTTCTGAAATGTTGCGCAATACTACCAGAGAAGACTGGGAAATGTTGCGACATATTGCGCAATACTTATGAAATGTTGGGCAATACTACCAGAGAAGTCTGGGAAATGTTGCGACATATTGCGCAATACTTGGGAAATGTTGCGCAATACTACCAGAGAAGTCTGGGAAATGTTGCAACACATTGCGCAATACTTGGGTAATGTTGCGCAATACTACCAGAGAAGACTTAGAAATGTTGCGACATATTGCACAATTCTTGGGTAATGTTGCGCAATACTACCAGAGAAGACTGGGAAATGTTGCGACATATTGCGCAATACTTATGAAATGTTGGGCAATACTACTAGAGAAGACTGGGAAATGTTGCGACATATTGCGCAATACTTGGGTAATATTGCGCAATACTACCAGAGAAGAATGGGAAATGTTGCGACATATTGCGCAATACTTATGAAATGTTGGGCAATACTACTAGAGAAGACTGGGAAATGTTGCGACATATTGCGCAATACTTGGGAAATGTTGCGCAATAATACCAGAGATGACTGGAAATGTTGCAACATATTGCGCAATACTTGGGTAATGTTGCTCAATACTACCAGAAAAAACTGGTAAATGTTGCAAAATATTGCGCAATACTTGGGAAATGTTGCGCAATACTACCAGAGAAGACAGGGAAATGTTGGGAAATATTGCGCAATACTACGAAACATTCGTTTACCTTTTAGATAGATGTATAAATCGTATAAAATTGCGATGTGTAAACAGTGCTTTGTGAATTCTATCCTGTGAAATCTGAACGGGTAGAAGCATATCGGACCCGAACTATGACATCAAGCAACTACATGTGAAGCTAGCAAAATGCCTTCGAAAGAAATATCATGATATTTGTAGGCCAAGTTTGTAATCAAAGTACTAAAAGGATGGAATGCTTGTTTTATTATTTTGCACGAACCATTTTAAGTTTCTAGCATTTCTAAAAGGAAGAAGCTGAATATATTAGTTTATTTAATGTTAGGTATCTTTTTAATTTGTCATAAATATAGCAATCTCTGGAATAGTCCGTATAAGGACATAGACACATAGACATATTTATTCAAGAACAGAGGTCATATGCCCATAGTACAGGATACAGTAGCATAATATACAAACTAAAGAGTGACAACCAAACACTAATACATTTTTGTGTTAGGCCAAATGTTTTACAAGGTATGTTGACACTTTAAATGTTGTTGACCTATTATCATATTCCAAAATTGATATTTGCTGTTTTACATTTCTAAGCCAAGCATTTACAAAGTACATATTGCTTTGATAGTATGACGACCAAAAGTCACAGGCCCGAGTTCAGATTGAAAAACGACAATACTTGTATCGGCCAAAGGACAACCAATATTGAATAATAGAATTGAAATCAATCTTCGTGTGGATAACTTACGAACAAAAGCATCAGGCCACCCGAGATCGTACATAGAACTGTGGAAGCCCCCACTGCCGACCCATGTTTCGCTTCTAACACTATGGACGACGTAAGAAGCAAAACCGCTGGAAAAGAAAAAAAACATATAACAATTGGGACTATATTAATAATACATCGTATCACTAATTTCTATTGCTGCTGTTATTGTTTTATACACTACATATTCTCCTATTTAACAAGCGCAGTTATACATTTAACCAGATTACTCTACACAATGAGGATTACAATTTAATGTGGTGAATATGATGAAAGAATGGTGTGTATTCTATTGATAAATAGAAATCACTTTGAAATTTAACATTGGTATGTTGAAGTAGAAGAATTATGAATTTTTGATCATTTTATATATCTATAGAGTACCATTGCGCTTGTACAAAGAAAAATGCTGTAAAGTGAGCAAGTCTTAGAGCATACAATTGCATCTTATCGCTTATCTCATGAATTGAAATGGATGCTTTTAAAAAATATGTACAAGATCTTCGTTGCGCATTATGAAACTTAATTTTCTTGAGAAAGGCTCAAGAAAGGCACCCAGTGTAGCAAACACTAAACAGGTTAGATCACAGGTCAGCTGCCAATCTATTTGGCGGCTGGCATGGATCCAACCTGTTTGTACAAGTATGACGTCGGTTACATCACTTAGATGGTTAATTCAACAGCAAACATAACACACTACACATACATACCTCCAACTGGGTAAAACAGACCGTAATGGACTGAGAGAAACGCCATATATGTCATATTATCGAAGAGGTTGTATATGTACCCGGCTAACGTCATTGCAGCGTTCGTGTAAAGGAGAAGCATCGCCGTTAGAACGCAATAGAACGTCCTCTCCATATCCGCTGTTAGCGTAAAAAATAAACGTAATCAATACAATACAATACAATACAATATGTTTTATTCGTATTAAAGGCCTCTGGCCCAATATACATACAATTCACAATTTTAAGTAACAAAGGAGTGGTTTAACATTTGTGCTCTCTAAAAAACAAAAATATCTCGTTATGACGACGTCATTCATAAACATGTATAAAACAGCAACATTGTTTCAGAAGGAGAAATAACTCATTATGCAATCAAAGTAAGCGAATTTGCGGTCATGGGTTTAAGCATATCATGACAAACATTACAATGCAATGAAAATACGAACATGACCCACACATATTATCTTGACAGTCATGATAATGCACACTAGTACGTGGAAATAATTTTCTCATTTTGATGGATAGAACACATTGTTACAGAAGGAGAAATGGCTCTCTGTGAAAACCTCTCCTTCTGTCGCAACGGATTATGTAATGAAAGCAAGCAAATTTGGAGCCATGGATTAATGCATGACATCAATTAACTTTATTTCGATATGGTTTTGCAAAAATAATGGTACCAGAAAAAGGAATATAAGCATATCATAACACTATGCAATGAAAAGACGAATATGACCCACAAATATCTTCTTGAAAGGCATAACAATGTAATCGTAAACGTTGTAAACTTTAGTTCACTTGATTTAAGGTTAAAACTGTATAAGCATTCGACCTTAATGTTGTTAACGTCAACTTCAAATGGTATCGATGGTTATAAAGACAAAAAGCTGGTGTTGATGTAATAAGCCGGCAAGCATTCGTAAGCGTAAACGTTGTAAGCGTAAGTACACTTGATCCAAGCTAGATAATACATTAAGAATTCGAACTTAATGTGGTTAACGTCAAATATAAACGCAATCAACGTTAACATAGACGAGGCTGGAGTCGATTTTTAAAACAAGCTTTCAAATCGAACGCTTTGCAACGTCAATGCAAAGTTTATGCCAAGGTCATGAACTGATAGTCGCTCGATACCGACGTTGTTTACATTGATAAAACCGCAAACGCTGGTAGAGTTCACGTACTTTGATTGTGACGCAGAGATTAAAAATTGGCTTTTGATCCAAACGTTGTTTATGTAAATATTTACGCTGTCGACGTAAAGTAAACACCGGCGAAGTGAACGTAAATATTATGCTAACAATATTCTATCCCAAGCATCAGTTTTATGTCGATATCATGAAATAATAAGCATTCGAACTTGACATTGCTAACGAAAAGTATAAACGTAAATGCTCTCAACGTAAACGTAAGACGTGTGCCAAATGTATTTACTGATTGACATTCTGCACGAAACCTATTTGTTGAAAAACAAACACTTACAACGTTATCATACCTTTCATGTCGAAAATATTGAATGATAACAATTCGTTCCGATCGCTGTTTTGGAAACCGTAAACTTTCAACTTAAACGTTTGACCAAGCATGGTGTGCTCAAACATTCTATGTTAATGAGCATTTATCATGTCAGCAATATAGAAGTTATATTTCAATGCCCAGCCCTTCAGTGACGGATTGAGAAAAAATAATGGCTGTGCATAATGGTATTTTCAACAGATGCATTACTCTTGGTACTCAGTTGACATCAAATAATCCTTATGACGCAATGGTTTTACTAAGTATTATACAATATTCAATTTCAAATTCCAAAATAAAGGGATGTAAACCTATTACCGTATGTGTGACTATGTGACTTGTCAAATAAAAAAATCGGAAACCCCCCCGAAAAAGGGTTAAATAGAATAAAGAAACAGAAGTAGACGACGATAGATAACACAAGTAAATAGATGAGAAGATAAATTGTTTGCTAGAAACCCCTATGACAAACAAGAATATGTTGCTCCTTCAGAGAATGTTATGCTTTTGATCGAATGGTTTCAAAGACTTCTACAGCATGCGCAAACATTTGGGACGGAATGTTATCTAGAAAATGATTAAAATCTACTTACGTACGTCCGTGTTGTAGGGAAATCTGCACGTTCCACTTATAAGCCCCAGCCGATGACAAGATGGGTTATCATACAGCCAGTAAGGCGTGAAAAAGCTCACTGTGCATGTAACAATGCTTAGAACGTACAGCACCACTAAGGTCCAAATGATTCCGTTCCGAGCCTTCACATTCTGTATCGGCATCCCCAACATTTCTTTTTTTCCTTGTGGATGAGGAAAAACTAACAACAACAAACGCCGGTTGTAAGTCTTAAATTTTCTAAAAGTTGTAAGTTTTTTTTGTACGTGACATTACAAACGACGAAACCAAAAAAGGAAACCTCTGGCGTTTACTCGTACCTTTTTAATCATTTGTTAGATAACTCAATAACACAGATAAGAAAATATCAAGCCTCTTGTTTACTTAGACCCTTTCCCCCGCTTTATCCCACCTGTACCCAGGCGACGTGAAAAACTTCCTGCGTTAAAAGGTTAAATTGATCGCAAATGCAATTGATCCCTTGGTCACAGTGTTTTTCTTTTTATCAAATTTCATAATGAAAATTAAATTTGTATTTTGCGATGCTTTATCGTTTGATGTATCTTTCAACCGAATCATTCCCATGTATCTCTTGAGGGGATTCAATTATCAAGTTTGGTATAAGCACACAAATATGCACCCCTTATCAATCTGGATCGATCGACCGACAAACGATCGTTAGGTTTGTATAAGCTATTGACATTCTGTTTCTCTATTCCTGACTTCTGTCTATTTGCCTATGTCTCTATGTCTGTCTATGTGTCTGTCTATGTGTCTGTCTACGTGTCTGTCTATGTCTCTGTCTATGTGTATGTCTATGTGTCTGTCTATGTGTCTGTCTATGTGTCTGTCTATGTGTCTGTCTATGTGTCTGTCTATCTTTGTGTCTGTGTATATATGTGTGTGTGTGGGGTGTGTGTGTGTGGGGGGGTGTCTGTGTGTCTGTCTATGTCTATACGTCTGTCTATGTGTGTGTCTATGTGACTGTCCTTGTGTCTGTCTATGTGTCTATTTTTATGTCTGTCTATGTGCCTCTGTATCTGTGTGTCTATGTGTCTGTCTATGTGTTTGTCTATGTGTCTGTCTTTGTGTCTATCTATGTGTCTCTGTATATGTGTGTCTATGTGTCTGTCTATGTGTCTGTCTATGTGTGTGTCTGTGTCTGTCTATGCGCGTGTATGTGTAGGTGGGGGTGTGTATCTGTGTGTCTGTCGTTGTGTCTGTTTATATGTTGGTCAGTCGTTATGTTTGTGTATCTTTGTAAGTGTGTATGTGTGATTATGTCTTTGTGTGTGTGCCTCTCGCTCTTTCTCTCTCTTTCATTCTTTTTCTCTCTCTCTCCCCTCTCTCCCCTCTCTCCCCTTTCTCTCTCTCTCCCCCTCTCTGTCTGTCTGTCTGTCTGTCTTTCTGTCTTTCTGTCTCTCTCTCTGTCTTTCTGTCTCTCTCTCTCTCTCTCTCTCTCTCTCTCTCTCTCTCTCTCTCTCTCTCTCTCTCTCTCTCTCTCTCTCTGTGTGTCTCTCTCTCTCTCTCTCTCTCTCTCTGTCTGTCTGTCTCTCTCTCTGTCTGTCTGTCTGTCTGTCTCTCTCTCTCTCTGTCTCTCTCTCTCTCTGTATGTCTCTCTCTCTCTCTCTCTCTCTCTTCTCTCTCTCTCTCTCTCTCTCTCTCTCTCTCTCTCTCTCATTCCCTCTCTCCTTTATGTTCTCTACTTTACTCTCTCCTTTATGTTCTCTACTTTACTCTCTTTATTTTTCTCCCTCGGTCTGTCTTCCTGTACCACCCTCCCTCCCTTCTTCACTCTCTCTATCTGTCTGTCGGTGTGTCGATCTGTCGCACTCCCTCTCTCACTTACAACGAGTGGTAGATAACAGACTAGTCGATACAGCTTGTTGAACGGGAGCGTTATGGGGTCACCAAGATCACATCCTTATCAGAAACTACGAAAGTTGTTTCGATTTTGACAATACACGTTTCCCAAACCCCTTTCTTCATGAGTCAAGAGTCGTTCCATCGTCACCCCCCCCGATTGCAAACAAGTTTATATCACACCCTCTAAGCACTGCCTGCTTCTCAAAAATAGGCTGAACGTAAAAGTAGTCGAAGGCACTTTCAGGAATCAGGAAAAGGCTGTAGGAAATGGAACAGGATAAGTTGGGTTGCCACATTTCAAGTATAACTGAATTTTAACGCAAAAAATTCGAAAAACAAATATGAATGCTATGCTTCGGCCAATTGTTCAAACTGTTTGTAGATCATGTTGATTGCATATCTGGTCTTCGTTTGTAAGCGTGTTAGCCTTTCTGCCGTTGTACAGGTGTTCTAGAAATGGTTGTTCCTGCATGAGTTTTCCTTCAAACCAAACATTTACATTATGTAGCTTATGAACATTATCCACGCTCTACATCACTGTTGTCTCAAATCCAGTTTTTCGAAATATTGCAATAATAACTGAGATACTTATGGCCGATTTTCTTTACCCATTTACCTTAATGCTGTTTCACATCGATTGTGAAGGAAGCTTAAAGCATGTCCAAACCCACTCTCGACGAGCAGCATATAAAGGTCATGATAAGCAGGTTTGGACAGGAGGAGCAGGCGGTGGTTTCCAATCGTCTAACTCATTCTCTCGTTGGAATACTTTGGTCGTACTCTGCATGCATCTGTCGGGACCGGGAATATTCGCATTAAACCGCAGAGTTCCGGCCATGATCGATAAATATATTGAACGACTGACTTACTCTGATGAGAGAGTCTATTTCAAAATGGCAAATTGTGGGTATTTAACTTTGAGGAAGTCTATTCTAGAAATAACGATTTTTTCTATTATCTAGATCGAAAATTAAGGACATTTTCTACAGTTTTATAACTAAATAATCCTTTCATGGAAATTTCTAATTTTTTGATATGTTATTTAAACTTTTATTGTGAATTCAAAAATGAAAAGAAAAATACAGGTTGACGAGTTAGTTCTTTTTTTAAAAAAAAGGCAATTTCCATGGTAACCGTTTGGGGCAAAAATGTCTTCAAAGGTAATAGGATTATTTCTGGAAGGTTTATTAACACAAAAATTATGTATTCATACATTCAATACTTTATAATTCAATGTAACTTTGAATTGTTACAATCTGAACATTTTTTGTAATCCAAATCGGTTTTTCAAATGTTTGTATTCAGCAAAAAACAATGAAAATTGATTTCAATATTACATAAAAATGAAGATATTTAAAAATTCCTTTCATAGAATTTTCTTATTTTTTAGTATGCGTAGTAAAATTTAATCTTGAAATAAAAAATGCAATAAAAAGTATATGTTGACGAGTTAGTTTTTCTGTAAAATGACAGTTTCTGTGGTAACAGTATTTGAAAAACATTAATAAAAACGACTAATATAACTTTAAACTTGAAAAGTAGAAGCTGGGGACTTTATATATTTGAGAAATATATAATATCTTTAATAAACATTTATTGTTTTTTGGATAAAATGATTATTCTTTGAAAAAAAAATGCATACAGCAAGGCTTCATCCGAATAAAAACGTTTATCCGACTACTATGCAAGTACCTCTTTGGTAACATATTATTATCTCCCTTGGTTGCGCAGATGAAATGCGCACAAAAAACTACCGAGAACGTCCTTAAAGGCCCCGGCATACGCAGGCAAAAGGCAGAGCGGTTTTACACAAAAGTGTGATACGATTTACTTTTTTTATTTATTAAGTCTCAACAACATATGGAAATGTAATAAGCCGTGACTGTCATTACAAAGGTTTATTATCATTATTATTTATTAAGTCTCAACAACATATGGGAATGTAATAAGCGGTGACTGTCATTACAAAGGTTTAGTATCATAATTATTTATCAAGTCTCAACAACATATGGAAATGTTATAAGCGGTGACTGTCATTACAAAGGTTTATTATCATTATTATTCATTAAGTCTCAACAACCTATTGATTGTGATAAGCGGTGACTGTCATTACAAAGGTTTAGTATCATTATTATTTATTAAGTCTCAACAACATATGGGAATGTAATAAGCGGTGACTGTCATTACAAAGGTTTATTATCATTATTATTTATCAAGTCTCAACAACATATGGAAATGTAATGAGCGGTGACTGACATTACAAAGGTTTATCATCATTACTATTCATTAAGTCTCAACAACATATGAGAATGTAATAAGCGGTGACTGTCATTACAAAGGTTTATTATCATTATTATTCATTAAGTCTCAACAACCTATTAATTGTGATAAGTGGTGATCTGTCATAACAACAGTTTTTGTACCTCAAAGACGTAATGGTTTCACCATTTTGATGGAACCCAAGATCATTAAAGTTAACACTTAATTTTTTGACCTGATGCGCTAGCATCATATATACTGTATATAAGTAAATTTACATGACCACCCATTTACTCCTTTATTCATGCGCATTAGAATAAAGTTTGGGGTTGGGTAATTACTCCGCGGGAATAAGAACAAAAAAACCAAAATTAACTCACTATCTGGCATGATTTATTGTAATTCCATCATGTTTCAGTCATGACTAGATGGTTGACCGACTAGATTTATGAGACAGACTTTGCAAGAAAACACCGCCACTGCTTCCGTCGTAAATGGGACACGTTCGATTAATTTTGGACAATGTTTGGTCATTAAACGAACAAAATAAGACACAAGACCTTTACATTCTGACATTTAGTGGAAGGGTTAAGAAGAAAAAACAACAAGAGGACCACAAAAAGAGAGGCAAAGTAATCACGTTTATTGATTGGCCTCATGGATGCAGATTGACGTCTTTTTGATTGTGAATACACAACAATCCTTATTGTTTATAGTTTTTTTCTTTTAGCAATGGATTGCTCGATTTGTATCATTCCTCATGTTTAAACAAGTTCAAGTTTAAACACTTTATTAGCACAACATTTACATATCGTTGATACAAACATAAACACATTTACATACACATACTTTATAATTGATACAGTGTCTTACACTTCATATCATTGAGGCATATAGACATCGCTACATCCCGCGTCACGGATGGTGTTTGATAAATAAACACATTTTCTGACTTTACATAAAACACTCTTTTTACGGCTGTTCATTAAGAACTTAAATTTGTTTTATGTTGGTCTTGTAATGTAAAACTTTGATAATACAGTTCTCCCTAAGTTTCGATATTTCGGACAAATAATAAAGGAATGGTATTCATTTTCTATTGTGTTTTCAGAGCACTTTTTGAAAAGCCTATTTTCTCTCGGTGTATTATTGAACCTTCTTGATTCGATCCATGAACGATGAGAAGAAAATCTTAATTTTGATAGTGCTTTTCTGAGTTTGTTGTTATACATACATTTAAGATAAGTTTCAGGTTGAAAAGATAAATACCATTGAAGTTGTCAAAATATTTCTTTTTCCGACTCTCAAATCTGTTTGTAACATTTCTTACAATCAACTACCTGATCAATTTTTGAAACATCTAAATTGATCAAATAGATTAAACACTCACCGAGTCTATCCAAACTACGTTTTGTTTCCTAATATAGATAATTAATAGGTATTAATTGTACTGTTATGTACATAAATATCTGATCAGTATAAACATGGTGTGTTACTATTATATTTTTCGATTCTTTGTATGAGTGTGACTGTAACATATACAATAGACATGTTTATTAATCGTCTGCAAGAAGTCTTGATGACTTACTTACTGACATAAATTAAAAGAACATTCTAGAATTGTCCACCACAATGATACTTGGTTACCTGTCGACAGTAAAAAAGAAGAAAATTCTTAAACTTTCCATCATGTCATGTATATATAGCTATTGACAGAACTGATAACAATGAGGAATATACAATATCATTCCAGAACATTCCATTAAGGTTCTTGAGGGTTCTTTGATTTTGTTTAATGTCATAACAGGGAATAAACTAGGGGCCAATCCACTTGTAGGTAAAAAGCCCACCATTGATAATACTCTTGAAGAACTTGGGTAGGATATTCCTTAAATATGTCCTGATTTTGTCATTACACGGGATATGATCAAAAAGGTCTCGCAAGAGAGTGTTGAAAATGGGAATGACTTTGATTATAGGTTGGAAGATACCTGTTTGTATCATACAGATGATAAAGAATGCCATTCCTTTAGTAGTGTGTCCAATAGTGACAAAAATTTGGAGAAACCCAAAGATACATAAGATATAAGATAAGATCTTATATAAGATAACATAAGATCTACAGTTTCAAAAAGTATTCAAACTAATAAGCAGACTAATAAGCAGACAGAAGATCCTGATATGCTTTTATTATTTGAAAGGTCCTTAATTGAGGACGAATCTAAAACAGTCTAAAATATGCTGTTCTTATGCGTAAGTGGAAACCTTCTGCAGTGTTTGTACCAAATTCATATCGTGCAAATATTTGAGTCTTGCGCATGAAACACAAATGGCATTAAGGCGTAAATAAAACTTACAGAACAGTTCTGAACCATTGCTTTTGGTCATCATTGAAAAAGGATATTTCAGAATTCTGTCGGTAATGTAACACATGTCAGTTTGTAGGTAGACCATATCAGACAATTCCCAACCTCACCCACTTCCGCATTTGAAGAACATTTTAGCAGAGTTCTGATCGATTGTCTAGGACCTTTACCAAATACTATAACTGGTTCACAATTTTTATAAACAGTCACACATACTTTTACACGATTCTAAGAAGCAATTCCTCTGAGAAAAATCAAAACTCTAAATATCGTTAATGCTTTTATAAAGTTTTTTAAGATGGTTGGATTGCACAAATCTTTTCAATCTGATCAGGCTTCAAACTTTATGTAAGGCATATTCCAGCAGGTTATGCAACAATTGGAATTAAACAATGTGCCTTACATCACGGGTCTCAGAGTGCTCTGGAAAGGTTTCATCAAACCCTGAAGAATATGATCAGAACATACTGTTTTTATTTTCAGAAATATTTGGATGAAAGTGTCCATTTGTCATTACTTGATGGCAGAGAGAGAGGCAGTTCAAGAGTCACTAGGCTTCATACTTTTTATTTAGCTTTTGGACACACAGTACGTGATCCAATGAAATTATTCTAAGAAACCTTGGATAACTGCTGGTGAAATTCAGATGAATATCTTGGACTATGTTTCCAATTTCAAGTTTAAATTGAATAAAGCTTGTGAGCTAACTAGGTCAATCTTAAAGTAGGCTCAAACGAAAATGAAAACTTGGTATGATTACAGGAGCGCGTGAGCTAAAGTTTAGTTCTGGAGATACAGTTCTGGTGTTACCGCCTGTCCCTCGTCATTCCTTGCAGGCTAGATCATTTGTAGTTGAAACTCCTGGACGAAGAAAAGAACGACAGTTGTTTCATATTAATAAAAAAACTATTATAAACTAGCAGACTCCAGTAACGTTAAGGCCGTAGCAACGGTTTTGTCAATATCAAACAGTTTTAATGATACTCTTAGTACAGAACTGGTTCAGTATGAAAATAGACAAACTGGTTCTGAAATTAAGCTGAAAGACTCTGATGTTTTGAGAACATTGGATGATATACTTGATCGTTAAGGGGCCTCAGAGAAGAAACAAATGAAGCCTTTAATTTTGGAATATTCGCATTTGTTTCCTGATGTTCCAAGCAGAACGGATATACTATTTCATAACGTTGGTGTTGGTGATTTCACTCCTTTCAAGCAACTTCTTTACAGGACCAGTCAAACTAAATTTGATGCCATGAGAAGAGAAGTAAAGTATATGCTTGATAATGGCATCAGTGAACCATGTAATAGGGACTGGAGCTCTCTCTATTCGCTGGTACCACTATCTAATGGCAGTTATCTTTCTATTACCGATTTTAGGAAGGTCATTGATCTTGCTAAAACTGACCCTTATCCAATCCCTAGAAATGATGATTGCATAGAGAAGGTTGGTAATGAAAAGTATGTTACATAATATGACCTACTGAAATGTTATTTGCAAGTACCTAAAAGAAGTCTCTGATTAGTCACCCCAGATTGATTGTTTAGGTACTTGGTCTTGCCATTCGGTATGAAAAATAGTGCTTAACCTTTTCAAAGGTTAAATACTTAGGTTCTGGTTGTTATATAGACAATGCCGTAATATACATGACACATGAGAAGATCATCTTGAGCAGATTCGTGATTGTCCATGTATATATAGCTATTGACACCCCTGGAAATAATGAGAAACATACAAGCTCCTTCCAGAACGTTTCATGGAGATTCCCGAAATTTCTAGAGGATTCTATGATAGTATAAGAGAAGATTGTGAACTATTTGTGGACAGCAAGTCTTATTAAGTTAAAAGTAAGCGAGTGAAACATTCAATATATGAACTTGTTATTTAGGACCTATACTTAGAACAAGGTGGATTTGAAGCTTAAGTGTGTGAGTTCAAATTGGAACTGTGGATTCTTTGTTGAATGTCCTGACTGCCTTATGAGATATCAAGAATAAATACGCAGTAACGACGAATTACCTAAAACTTTGGTAGGAAAGTGTCAAAGCTATATACATAAAAAGTTATTTATACGATTAGCAAATCATACAACCGAACTACTGTAATGTAACAGCTGCAATTTGTAATACAATTAGTTCAGGCAGCAGTTATCCGCTTTGGATCCAATCAGACATCTTCGGTGACGCTAAAAAAAAAAATTGACTTTCAGTTTTGCATGAATATGCTAGATAGTTCTATTTTTTTGGTTAAGAAACATGATACGATTTCCATTTAGTTAAGGTGCCTCGCAAACTTTCGCAAGGCATGTTGTTCTACCAAACATGACTGTCAAAAACCTAATAACAATTACTTCGCCACATTTAACCAGTGACATTTGACACTACTTGCTCTAATCCGATCCAGTGGGGTAAAAAGAAATGCAAGTTAAGAAAGCGCGGCATGCCGAAGGTTTTACTGTAAACGACTGATCGTGGTTTACCAAGGATTGCTCCACACCAACCAAACGTACCCACAGTCAGAATCACGTGATCACAACGTGACATCAAGGCGAGGTCACCTCCGGGCCGTTTGAATGGCGAATAATACACATTGGGTCCGCGGATAGTCGTCCTACACCATTCAAGATCGTCACTCACAAGGATAAATGAGAGTCCATCATATTTACTTTCCATGTAGTCAATGGCCTGTTCGATGAAGTCCTTATACCAATCTAAACTGCTATGGACATATGAGTGATTTACATAACCAATCCGATCTGTTCTTTGAATATGAATTGCAACAGGGGAACGGTTTTGACTTATGAAATGTTTATTTAGATACTCCCTTGTCTCCTTTTCCCAGTGTGTTCTAAAGCTAATCGATGACCGGATAAACTGTTCCTGGCTCAGAAAGATACGGTAATCTACATTTCGGTTCATAAGGGTAACGTTGTAACGACCGCTCGCTAGCATTTCTCGGAATTCTTGTTTATTGGCTTTCCCTGTCCATAGAACAAAACCTGATGTGTTTAAAGCTTCTCTTTTCACACCTTTTATATCATAAACAGGATCAATGGCCCCCTTGTACTGCTTATTGGTTGGTGCAATGAGCGGTGTATAGCAAAATTCATAAGACGTTGCTAACAGGGCAAATACTTGGATTAGAGCATTTCCCGTATTGCCAGGACAGAACTCTAAATGTAGGTAATGACTGTCTCTAAAGTCTTGTGAGCAGTTTGGCCTTTGTTTGCTGTAAGGATAACGATATGCCAATGAGGTCTTTGAATCCTTATATAGGTTTGGCTGCCTTGAGAAACTAGCTGCGGGTAAGTGTAACGCAATCCATGGGGATATGCCCGTCTTTGGGAAACATAGATACTGTATGATCAATGAGCCAATTGCACAGATAAGCAAAATGGCAAATATCCAGCATTTTAACATGGCGTTCCTGGAATAAAAAAAAAAAGAAAATTACTGATCAAAACACGATATTCAAGTAAGCATACGTACCATCTTAGAGCCGACCTTCGTAAGCTTAAATTACTTGAATATCTGAGCTAATTAGTAAACCGAAACCGGTACAAAGCTAAGAGCATGAAGAAATCTTAATCAAACACCACCTAGACATTGTGAATGTTAAAGGTTAGCCTTTACAGGACAATGGATGCTGAACATAAGTTGAAATCATATAAGTTTTCATTATTGAAGTATGAGACTACAGTAGAAATTTCACTCTTCGGGACATCTGGAGACTATTAGAACTAACATTGCCTCTCTTCGAGACATTTGGAGACTATTAGAACTAACATTGCCTCTCTTCGGGACATTTGGAGACTATTAGAACTAACATTGCCTCTCTTCGAGACATTTGGAGACTATTAGAATTAACATTTCCTCTCTTCGAGACATTTGGAGACTATTAGAACTAACATTGCCTCTCTTCGAGACATTTGGAGACTATCAGAACTAACATTGCCTCTCTTCGAGACATTTGGAGACTATAAGAACTTACATTGTCGCTCTTCGAGACATTTGGAGACTTTTAGAACTAACATTGCCTCTCCTCGAGACAATTGGAGACTATTAGAACTAACATTGACTCTCTTCGAGACATTTGGAGACTATTAGAACTAACATTGCCTCTCCTCGAGACATTTGGAGACTATTAGAACTAACCTTGCCTCTCTTCGAGACATTTGGAGACTATAAGAACTAGCATTGCCTCTCCTCGAGACATTTGGAGACTATTAGAACTAACATTGCCTCTCCTCGAGACATTTGGAGACTATTAGAACTAGCACTGCCTCTCCTTGAGACATTTGGAGACTATAAGGACTGATTGCCTCTATTCTGGACATTTGGAGACTATTAGAACTAACATTGCCTCTCCTCGAGACATTTGGAGACTATTAAAACTAGCATTGCCTCTCCTCGAGACATTTGGAGACTATTAGAACTAACATTGCCTCTCTTCGAGACATTTGGAGACTATAAGGACTGATTGCCTCTATTCTGGACATTTGGAGACTATTAGAACTAGCATTGCCTCTCCTCGAGACATTTGGAGACTATTAAAACTAGCATTGCCTCTCCTCGAGACATTTGGAGACTATTAGAACTAACATTGCCTCTCCTCGAGACATTTGGAGACTATGAGAACTAACATTGCCTCTCCTCGAGACATTTGGAGACTATTAGAACTAACATTGCTTCTCCTCGAGACATTTGGAGACTATTAGAACTAGCACTGCCTCTCCTCGAGACATTTGGAGTTTTTTAGAACTAACATTGCCTCTCCTCGAAACATTTGGAGACTATTAGAACTAGCATTGCCTCTCCTCGAGACATTTGGAGACTATAAGAACTAGCATTGCCTCTCCTCGAGACATTTGGAGACTATTAGAACTAGCATTGACTCTCTTCGAGACATTTGGAGACTATAAGAACTAACATTGCCTCTCTTCGAGATATTTGGAGACTATTAGAACTAGCATTGACTCTCTTCGAGACATTTGGAGACTATAAGAACTAACATTGCCTCTCTTCGAGACATTTGGAGACTATTAGAACTAACATTGCCTCTCTTCGAGATATTTGGAGACTATTAGAACTAGCATTGACTCTCTTCGAGACATTTGGAGACTATAAGAACTAACATTGCCTCTCTTCGAGACATTTGGAGACTATTAGAACTAACGTTGCCTCTCCTTGAGACATTTGGAGACTATTAGAACTAGCACTGCCTCTCCTCGAGACATTTGGAGACTATTAGAACTAACATTGCCTCTCCTCGAGACATTTGGAGACTATTAGAACTAACGTTGCCTCTCCTCGAGACATTTGGAGACTATTAGAACTAGCATTGCCTCTCCTCGAGACATTTGGAGACTATTAGAACTAACATTGCCTCTCCTCGAGACATTTGGAGACTATTAAAACTAGCATTGCCTCTCCTCGAGACATTTGGAGACTATTAGAACTAACATTGCCTCTCCTCGAGACATTTGGAGTTTTTTAGAACTAACATTGCCTCTCCTCGAAACATTTGGAGACTATTAGAACTAGCATTGCCTCTCCTCGAGACATTTGGAGACTATAAGAACTAGCATTGCCTCTCCTCGAGACATTTGGAGACTATTAGAACTAGCATTGACTCTCTTCGAGACATTTGGAGACTATAAGAACTAACATTGCCTCTCTTCGAGATATTTGGAGACTATTAGAACTAGCATTGACTCTCTTCGAGACATTTGGAGACTATAAGAACTAACATTGCCTCTCTTCGAGACATTTGGAGACTATTAGAACTAACATTGCCTCTCTTCGAGATATTTGGAGACTATTAGAACTAGCATTGACTCTCTTCGAGACATTTGGAGACTATAAGAACTAACATTGCCTCTCTTCGAGACATTTGGAGACTATTAGAACTAACGTTGCCTCTCCTTGGGACATTTGGAGACTATTAGAACTAGCACTGCCTCTCCTCGAGACATTTGGAGACTATTAGAACTAGCATTGCCTCTCCTCGAGACATTTGGAGACTATAATGACTGATTGCCTCTATTCTGGACATTTGGAGACTATTAAAACTAACATTGCCTCTCCTCGAGACATTTGGAGACTATTAAAACTAGCATTGCCTCTCCTCGAGACATTTGGAGACTATTAGAACTAACATTGCCTCTCCTCGAGACATTTGGAGTTTTTTAGAACTAACATTGCCTCTCCTCGAAACATTTGGAGACTATTAGAACTAGCATTGCCTCTCCTCGAGACATTTGGAGACTATAAGAACTAGCATTGCCTCTCCTCGAGACATTTGGAGACTATAAGAACTAACATTGCCTCTCTTCGAGATATTTGGAGACTATTAGAACTAGCATTGACTCTCTTCGAGACATTTGGAGACTATAAGAACTAACATTGCCTCTCTTCGAGACATTTGGAGACTATTAGAACTAACATTGCCTCTCTTCGAGATATTTGGAGACTATTAGAACTAGCATTGACTCTCTTCGAGACATTTGGAGACTATAAGAACTAACATTGCCTCTCTTTGAGACATTTGGAGACTATTAGAACTAACGTTGCCTCTCCTTGAGACATTTGGAGACTATTAGAACTAGCACTGCCTCTCCTCGAGACATTTGGAGACTATTAGAACTAACATTGCCTCTCCTCGAGACATTTGGAGACTACTTAAACTAGCATTGCCTCTCCTCGAGACATTTGGAGACTATTAGAACTAACATTGCCTCTCCTCGAGACATTTGGAGACTATTAGAACTAAAAGTGACTCTCCTCGAGACATTTGGAGACTATAAGGAATGATTGCCTCTATTCTTGACATTTGGAGACTATTGGGACATTAATCGCCTCGCTTCGGAACATTTCGTGACTATAGGGACTTAGTTCGCCACTCCTCTGGGTATTTGAAGACTATAAGGACTACGATTGCTACTCCCCGTGACATTTGAAACAAATAAAGATAATGACTGCCTTCTTAAATGCGTTTTTAGAACTCCAATACACGTATATATACAAATAAAACATAACATATATTCACATAATCTAGTATCTACTGAAGTTATTGTCACAACATTGTTTAACCAAATCAAGGACGATAATCCAAATAATGAAATCACACATACTTATACGATTTTGAATTGATCTTACAGAAAAAGCTTCATATACAAATTGTCCAAGGCTTTTTTTTTATCATGTTCTTATTCTTTTTATTGCTTTAGGCTTATGAAATTAAAAACATATCGAAACCGATAATAATATTGTTTTATGTATTACTTGTGTAATTCTTTATAACGTCGACAAACGATGACAAAGTAAAACCCATTTTCAATAGCATTTGAATTGAAGAAAGGGCCAATATCATTTGGATACAGAAAGGGCATATTCTATGGTTATGCTCTATTCTATTGAATCCATATTTGCCCGATTCCAGTTTTAGTCTGTTGGATGATGATAATCGTAATCTTGATAGAGCAAATACATATTTTGTAGGCAAATTATCTATATGATTTTCTAACTTAAATATGTTATTCATATTACTATAATTCAACATTATATCGTTAATGTTTTCTGTTGGAATTTTGATAACCCTTGTCTTCAGTATTAAACGAAGTTTATTTCAACTTACTGACCGTCGGTTAACCCAAACATTAAAACGTGATAATGCACAAATAAACCCACTGATTAGTGAGGTGACATTTATTCAGAATTTTCGGAGTTCTTTAAAAAATAATAATATATGAGTTTCTTGATATTTGGAATCAGATATATATTCAAATCTCTCTTTACTGTTATTGTTCTTGTTTCAACGATAAACTATTCGAGGGAGTGCGGAAACGCAAACACAGTCTAAACTAATTTATTCAAACCTAGCTATAAACCAAATGTTTCCGTGCTTAAAGCCACCAGGCAATTGCCTTGATTGGGTCTGTCAGGGCTGGCACTTAAACGAAATCTGAATCCTACGTTTAGTGTAGAGCCTATATAGAGTGTCATGTTCGGGAACTTTCCATAAGTAAGTTTCACTAACCAGTTTACGCTTAAGATTTGCGTAAGTCTAAAACAGCAATTCCGCTTAATTCAATATTGGGCGAAGCAATTTTGCAAAGTAACACATCGTTGGAATCGTCTCTCTGAGACGCTTCCAATGATGTGTCACATTGCAATATTGTTCTTTCATTGAAGATACTATCCATGTTTATCAGTTATGACTTACGCAAATATTTTCCTTAAGTTGCTTAGTAAAACGGTACCCAGGACTAAATATCCGTCTTACGAGTTTCTAAAAGCCAAGAGATGGTCACATCAGCTGTTTTATATCGAGCGATGGTCGTTGATTTTAGACAATATTCAGATATAAATAATGAAGTGAATTTGTGTGAGACACAATTAGTGAAAATAGCACTTTGAAACATCGATAGTGATTTAAACATGCATTCTATCGTCATTATAATGTGGTCCTTTTTTATCAACTTAAACGCATGTTACCCAATCTTGCAGCATTTTGAGCACTTGAAAGTGCTAAGTTTCGGAAAGATAGTAAACTAGTATATTGACACAATGATAAATGTTGTTGAGTGCAAAGTTTTAAGTTGGTGATGAACGATTATGCTTATTCAAAAAGAACCTTGAATTAATTGGCCTTTTTAACGTTTTGAGAGGTGATAAACATATATGGTAACACACAAAAACATTAATTGAGTGATACGTTCCTTGTTGATGACAATCTGGTATGTTAATGTACAAAATGAAATGATTAACATCTAAGGTTTTGGGAGATGATATACCAGTATGGTAACTCACACAAATATTTCATTGCGTGATTAAGTTTCAGGTTTATGATACACAAGTATGAAAACACACAAAACGAATCTATTCAGTGTTTCAGTTTCTTACAGAGGATAAAAAATTATGTTAAAGCACAAAATAATTCATCGAGTGCCAAGTTTTCGAAGACATGTTAAAATCTTACTTACAGTAACGCGTTAGTAAACTAAACACACTTTGTATCGTTTAGCTCTGGTATATACGCTTTCTTGATCCCTTACAGTCCTTAACCGTTACGGTCGCGAAGTCAAATATCATATCAGTCGGCTTCTCACAGCTGTTTCTCGTTATTTGTACTAAGACGCTGTTTGCTGATCGCCAATCATGCAAACAATAAACACATAGTCTTATATGAATTGAACGAATACTCGTCTGACCATTCACTACAAGAAATAATTGAATTGGTTGGTACACATACTTTCTATCCTATGGATATATATAAAATAATTAAATGTTTCGGAATAGAAGACAGAACAGCGTATTCAGATACCCAATTAAACTCATCAACTAATAGCAAATTATGTAAGCTGTCATAGTATTTATTTCCACCGCCAGCTTTAGATATTTACTTAGAACATTTCAGTGTTTTGACGTCATATTGATACCTAGTATATAAAAAGTGAATAATCCTCAAAACGAAAATAACTGCGGAACTAGAGTTGACTCCCTTGGGAAAACCATCTAACAGGATACACTGTGACTTTGACCAATTCCGACAGGGACATAATATGTTGAGCCTTTTGCAAAACGTTTGATTTTAGAAGCATTAGTCTGACTTACCTGCCCCTTAACATGACATTCTGTCAGGCTACATCAGCAATGGCGGAACCCTATGGTTGAATTAAACAAAGAGCAAACTAAGTCTTTTCTGGGAGTAGAGTTGGTTTGAAAAAATATACGTTATTATATGTAATTAAGGATAACAACAATAATTTCATTTAGTCTTTAAGTAAAAGCGGTAATTATTGATACAGTAGGTTATATAGATATTCGGATATAACTATATTTCGGATAACCTTTTTAACATATCCACGACCAAGCTTCGTAAATATATAATTTCTTATCGTAACAAATTTGAGCCGACTAATCAACATCGTGTGTAAACGCAAGCAAACTTTATTATTACGCGATGTTATTTTTTGCTCAACAGAAATGTCACATTTCTTATATTGAGGCGTATCAGTAATTTGTAAAGGACATTTTTACCATGATACATTGTGCGTTATGACGTTATATACCTAGTAGAGAAAAAGGGAAGTAGCTCTCAAAACGGAAATAACTGCGGAACTAGAGTTGACTACCTTGGGAAAACCATATAACAGGATACACTGTGACGCAGTTATGGCAAAAGCAGTATTGAAACCGATTTGTTTGCATGAAATATGTATTACTAACCAATTTCTACAATGACTTAATATGTTGAGCCTTTACCAATACGTTTGACTTTAGAAGCATTAGTCTGACTTACCTGCCCCTTAACATGACATTCTGTGAGGCTACATCGGCAGTGGCGGAACCCTATGGTTGAATTAAACAAAGAGCAAACTAAGTCTTTTCTGGGAGTAAAGTAAATGGTTTGAAAAAATATACGTTATTATATGTAATTAAGGATAACAACAATAATTTCATTTAGTCTTTAAGTAAAAGCGGTAAGTTATTGATACAGTAGTTTATATAGATGTTCGGATATAACTATATTTCGGATAACTTTTTTAATATATCCACGATCAAGCTTCGTAAATATATAATTTCTTATCGTAACAAATTTGAGCCGACTAATCAACATCGTGTGTAAACGCAAGCAAACTTTATTATTACGCGATGTTATTTTTTGCTCAACAAAAATGTCACATTTTTTATATTGAGGCGTATCAGTAATTTGTAAAGGACATTTTTACCATGATACATTGTGCGTTATGACGTTATATACCTAGTAGAGAAAAAGGGAAGTAGCTCTCAAAACGGAAATAACTGCGGAACTACAGTTGACTACCTTGGGAAAACCATATAACAGGATACACTGTGACGCAGTTATGGCAAAAGCAGTATGGAAACCGATTTGTTTGCATGAAATATGTATTACTAACCAATTTCTACAAGGACTTAATATGTTGAGCCTTTACCAATACGTTTGACTTTAGAAGCATTAGTCTGACTTACCTGCCCCTTAACATGACATTCTGTCAGGCTTCATCAGCAATGGCGGAACCTTATTGTTGAATTAAGCAAAGCGCAAACTAAGTCATTTCTGGGAGTAAAGTAAATGGTTTGAAAAAATATACGTTATTATATGTAATTAAGGATAACAACATTAATTTCATTTAGTCTTTAAGTAAAAGCGGTAAGTTATTGATACAGTAGTTTATATAGATATTCGGACATTATATTTCGGATAACTTTTTTAATATATCCACGATCAAGCTTCGTAAATATATAATTTCTTATCGTAACAAATTTGAGCCGACTAATCAACATCGTGTGTAAACGCAAGCAAACTTTATTATTACGCGATGTTATTTTTTGCTCAACAAAAATGTCACATTTTTTATATTGAGGCGTATCAGTAATTTGTAAAGGACATTTTACCATGATACATTGTGCGTTATGACGTTATATACCTAGTAGAGAAAAAGGGAAGTAGTTCTCAAAACGGAAATAACTGCGGAACTAGAGTTGACTACCTTGGGAAAACCATATAACAGGATACACTGTGACGCAGTTATGGCAAAAGCAGTATGGAAACCGATTTGTTTGCATGAAATATGTATTACTAACCAATTTCTACAAGGACTTAATATGTTGAGCCTTTACCAATACGTTTGACTTTAGAAGCATTAGTCTGACTTACCTGCCCCTTAACATGACATTCTGTCAGGCTACATCAGCAGTGGCGAAACCCTTTGGTTGAATTAAACAAAGAGCAAACTAAGTCTTTTCTGGTAGTAAAGTAAATGGTTTGAAAAAAAATACGTTATTATATGTAATTAAGGATAACAACAATAATTTCATTTAGTCTTTAAGTAAAAGCGGTAAGTTATTGATACAGTAGTTTATATAGATGTTCGGATATAACTATATTTCGGATAACTTTTTTAATATATCCACGATCAAGCTTCGTAAATATATAATTTCTTATCGTAACAAATTTGAGCCGACTAATCAACATCGTGTTTAAACGCAAGCAAACTTTATTAATACGCGATGTTATTTTTTGCTCAACAAAAATGTCACATTTTTTATATTGAGGCGTATCAGTAATTTGTAAAGGACATTTTTACCATGATACATTGTGCGTTATGACGTTATATACCTAGTAGAGAAAAAGGAAAGTAGTTCTCAAAACGGAAATAACTGCGGAACTAGAGTTGACTACCTTGGGCAATCTGAACACATCGGGTTTATCCATTGAAAACACCTCTGAAATAATAGGGATGACGCCATATTGTTTTCCGCGAGAATGACGTCACTTTACTTTCGTTTTTAAAAATAGATCATTACTGTGAAATGTTGAAAGTCGTTGAACTTGATTGAGGAAAAAACTATACATATCACAACAACAATTTCGCCATTTGGTATGAGTTACTGATAAAAATTTATTTAAAAGGATGTCCAAAACTTCCATACACATTGAACTACTTGACGTGCACGATAAGAAAATGTGTTAATCGGCGGATGCTGATTTACCCGAAAAATTGTAACCCTACACTTATATCCGAGGTGTATTTCACAGCTCACGGAAATACCCGAGTAGTTCCGATTGTACCTTGGGAAAACCATATAACAGGATACACTGTGACGCAGTTATGGCAAAAGCAGTATGGAAAACGATTTGTTTGCATGAAATATGTATTACTAACCAATTTCTACAAGGACTTAATATGTTGAGCCTTTACCAATACGTTTGACTTTAGAAGCATTAATCTGACTTACCTGCCCCTTAACATGACATTCTGTCAGGCTTCATCAGCAATGGCGGAACCTTTTTGTTGAATTAAGCAAAGCGCAAACTAAGTCATTTCTGGGAGTAAAGTAAATGGTTTGAAAAAATATACGTTATTATATGTAATTAAGGAAAACAACATTAATTTCATTTAGTCTTTAAGTAAAAGCGGTAAGTTATTGATACAGTAGTTTATATAGATGTTCGGACATTATATTTCGGATAACTTTTTTAATATTTCCACGATCAAGCTTCGTAAATATATAATTTTTTATTGTAACACATTTGAGCCGACTAATCAACATCGAATGTAAACGCAAATAAACTTGATTATTACGCGATGCTTTTTTTGCTCAACAAAAATGTCACATTTTTGGACTAAGAGTGCGTTAGCACCTTAGTCCCTTGAAGTTACATACCACTTTCTGAGGGACGGTACTTTACAAACTGTGGTCTGACACGAACTACTCATTATCCATCCGCCTTTACTGTGCGGACTAATACGTTCTTTGAACCAAAGACCTAATAAACACAGATAAGCAACTCCCCATAGGTAAAGACCGAACTCCCTTATCATCTCGTGGAGGATGAGATTTCGGGAGACTATGCGAGACTTCCTAATCTCGTCTGCACTGAAGTGTGTCTGCCAGCTAGACGATATAATCGTAGGTTGAATAAAGTGTGAAAACTAACGTTTATTTTATTAATTTTTCGATAGTTTTAACATTCCTTTATTAGTGTGTTGTTTTTATTAATAATTGCATATGAGACAATTGATTTCCTTTTACCACTGGTGAAACACGTGTATCATCAATAGAACCGAAAGTGCTATATGTCTAGAATTGAATGGGATGGTAGAGTATTTGTATAACTCCTCAGAAACAAAAACAAAATATGGGTTGATTAAGACAAACTTCGATTCATTACACATAGTTTTATCGACCAATTGAAGATCAAGGACTTTTATACATTTTTGTGATGTTGAGAGGCATTTAAATTCTCTTATCTGGTCTTGGTTTTTTGAAATCATATGGTTGCATGTTTTAGAAGTAGAGCAATAGTTTTTGTCTAACTCCTCGGAAACAAAAACAAAATATGGGTTGATTTAGACAAACTTCGATTCATTACACATAGTTTTATCGACCAATTGAAGATCAAGGACTTTTATACATTTTTGTGATGTTGAGGGGCATTTAATTCTCTTATCTGGTCTTGGTTTTTTGAAATCATATGGTTGCATGTTTTAGAAGTAGAGCAATAGTTTTTGTCTAACTCCTCGGAAACAAAAACAAAATATGGGTTGATTTAGACAAACTTTGATTCATTACACATATTTTTATCGACCAATTGAAGATCAAGGACTTTTATACATTTTTGTGATGTTGAGAGGCATTTTAATTCTCTTATCTGGTCTTGGTTTTTTGAAATCATATGGTTGCATGTTTTAAGTAGAGCAATAGTTTTTGTCTAACTCCTCGGAAACAAAAACAAAATATGGGTTGATTTAGACAAACTTTGATTCATTACACATATTTTTATCGACCAATTGAAGATCAAGGACTTTTATACATTTTTGTGATGTTGAGAGGCATTTTAATTCTCTTATCTGGTCTTGGTTTTTTGAAATCATATGTTTGCATGTTTTAGAAGTAGAGCAATAGTTTTTGTCTAACTCCTCGGAAACAAAAACAAAATATGGGTTGATTTAGACAAACTTCGATTCATTACACATAGTTTTATCGACCAATTGAAGATCAAGGACTTTTATACATTTTTGTGATGTTGAGAGGCATTCTAATTCTCTTATCTGGTCTTGGTTTTTTGAAATCATATGGTTGCATGTTTTAGTAGTAGAGCAATAGTTTTTGTCTAACTCCTCGGAAACAAAAACAAAATATCGGTTGATTTAGACAAACTTTGATTCAATACACATATTTTTATCGAACAAGGGAAGATCAAGAACTTTTTTTCATATTTTTGTGATGTTAAGAGGCATTTAAATTCTCTAAACTGGTCTTGTTTGTTTTTTTTTAATTTGAATTTATTCTTAGTACTCTCTTATTGTATATAAACTGTATACGTGGAAGATGTAACGATATGTTCTGTTTGGTTCAGCTGGAAATAATTGTCATGCAAAGAAAGTGTAAAATTTGCCGCTAATGACAGCATGTTTGTGTGTGCTGGAAGTGTATGACATCAACATGCTGCAAGTCAAGAGATAAAAAGCAGACTCGGGTGCTTATTTGTGCGCAGAAGTATATGGCTCTAGCTGAGAAGACACTCTAAAAAGATCTTATACAAAATGTAATTCTAAAGTTAGCCTAGTCTTTGGAATGTCTGTTATTTTAATCCCCACGGGGATAACTCAAATTCTAAGTTGACAATAAAGTACAATAGTATGATGCAAGCTTCCTGTATATCACTTGATAAACAATGGGCACGTTAACCCTTTTTTTTCGAATTATCTAGAATTTTGATAAGGGAAAAAATGAAGTTTTCATTTATTGAAAACAATGGTTTATATGCTAAATGGTTTCTTTCTACAAATTCGTACATTAATTCCATTTATATCACATGTAAGGTTGCTTTTTGAGGTTAGGTAGCCAAGTCTGTATCTCTTTAAAAAAAGGTCAGGCATACGTTCTTTCTTGTGCCAAGTTGTTTTAGAAATCTGACGACCGTTCACTGGAATGAGAATGTTTCACATGACCATGATCTACTTACAGAAAATTTCTTATTGAAACAGAAATGATGAACTTTCTTCCTGAACGTTTATCTTTATTTGAAAATTTATCCGAACGATCATTTTTCATTTATATATAGAAATACACACGCATTTATTTTTTTATATCTAGATTTTATTAGAATGGATAAAACCTTTAGCTAGTTGTTGTTTGATAACATAATTCTAACATTGTTGATGATGATGATGATGATGATGATGATGATGATGATGATGATGATGATGATGATGATGATGATGATGATGATGATGATGATGATGATGATGATGATGATGATGATGATGATGATGATGATGATGATGATGATGATGATGATGATGATGATGATGATGATGATGATGATGATGATGATGATGATGATGATGATGATGATGATGATGATGATGATGATGATGATGATGATGATGATGATGATGATGATGATGATGATGATGATGATGATGATGATGATGATGATGATGATGATGATGATGATGATGATGATGATGCAGATGGTGATGATGATGGTATTGAGTACATTTTCAAAGAAAATAGAATGTTCCCCATTACGAATTATTAATTCATAGAATATTGTACATGATATGCCGCATAAAAAGATAATTCCCATTTAGAGACCCATTCCACAAAAGTATAGAATTAAGCTAATATTTTAACAGAAAATTTTGCTGCTGAAATTTTCCTCCGTCATAAAATTTAGCTAAACATTTCAGTTTGACACAGTGCAATATTACAATAAGTTATGATCCCTGGTAATTATCACAGCAGGGCACCACAGCTGGTGGCCATCTGTTTATTGGTTTTTGGGGTCGGGAGGGTCAATAAAAGGGCTACCATAGCTGATCAGCGACGGCAGACGCTTTGATTAACAAAATAAAGCGTCTGTATTTACAGGAAGACAAAATCTCGCGAACGAGATGTCAACGCGAGAAAGAACGGTATTTTGCAGAGTTGCTTATCTGTGTTTATTAGGTCTTTGTTTGAACCAAGAATGTAGTCCGGATTAACTTGCTTTTCAATCTCAAAGACGTACGTAGCATATTGAACTGTTAGACGGTTAAACCCACAACTACAGTTACAGTTTATCACAGCTATAACGTCAAGTAAACATAAACACATCAGAATGGCTTGGTCTAAAAATAGGTACCTACAAACCCTGAAAAGTACCACCTGTCCTCTCTATTCCGCTCAATTATGGACTCGGCCGCTTTATATCGTAGATAGGTAGATCTAATGAACAGAACAATCGGTTGATTAATATTATCGATTTTCTACAATTTTCATTATAGCTCCCTTTATTAGTTTTTACCCTTTACCAAACGCCAAATTTTAAACTGTCTCAAATTGAAGTGGATTGCATACGACATTTTAAAATGAGATAAAATGGTAAAATAATCGTCTGATAGGGTAGAAAACATTGCGGGAAAGACGAAATTGCTCTTAACTACCAAATTTAGGCATGTCACAAATTGAAATCATCATCATCATCATCATCATCATCATCATCATCATCATCATCATCATCAGCATCATCATCATCAGCATCATCATCATCATCATCATCATCATCATCATCATCATCATCATCATCATCATCATCATCATCATCATCATCATCATCATCATCATTCATCATCATCATCATCATCATCATCATCATCATCATCATCATCATCATCATCATCATCATCATCATCATCATCATCATCATCATCATCATCATCATCATCATCATCATCATCATCATCATCATCATCATCATCTCGTAAATCATTGTTTTAAATAAAGAAAACAAGAATTTAACTCTTATTTCTAATTATTATTCTACATTTTGAGAAATCCATGCAGAATGACATCTTTTTATAGAGGACTTAAAATATACTTTTGAAAATTGGAATGGCTTTTTAATGGTGGATTTCTTTTTTATATAGATCAATTTATGTAAGGACTTGCAGCATTGAATATTATAGGCCTTTTCAGAAACGTGGTTTGTCTCCCTTTGTAAAATCGGGCCACATTCGGAATACCTCTACTTCCGGGCAGTACTTTCAAAAGAAGAATGTGGGCAAAGGCAAAGAAAACGATCGCTATCGATCGGATTTTGATATTTATAAGCTTCATGTACCAAAATTAAAGATTTACACACGAAAACATCAACAGAATGATTTGTTGTTGGCTGATGCCAAGCCTCGTTATAAAAGGAAATTAGATTAAATTGAATTAAATGAGACCCGAATAGCGCACCGCAGTTCAGTTAAAACATGACATTCCGTGTGAAAAAAAGGCAAATAAGTATATGTTTTTGTCTGAATCAAATGCTTTGACAGATCAAAAAATATGTTAATCGGCTGGTTGATGGAAGGAAAGAATGAATGGAACACATATTTCTAGAATGTTATTACAAATTTGTATTAAATTCGATTTACGGATTTTAAATAAGATAGAACAAACATCAGCACTTTTGTCAATAATGTGTAGAGGTTATGTTTCTCCAATAAGTATATATTCTCTTTTCTTAAAATTGAAATTTGTCGTATAAATAAAGTACCAACAATAGAGAATTAGTTGTTATATGAGGTTCTCTGTCAGCCTACCTTTGATGATATATCGTATCCAAATATTAAGGGCTATGAAAACAGTCCTAGTCCATTTTTTCCACCTGTTGAAACTACATTAAAATAACGCTCACTGAATAACGAGGGACACAGGATTGTGGAGATCTTTCATATGTTTAAAGGACCTCAGATTGCCGATGGTTAATTACACTATCTCTCGATCGGCTAAACAATAAAGGGTGTGACTAGAACATATGGTGCAAACGTGGCAGATTGGTGTTAATTTGCATCAAGATCCTTAATCCTTGTGATAGCTAAAGTTTGTTAATTGACCCTTTGAATGTAATCAAAATGGAAAACTGGCAACAATCCATTCAATTGAAAAGATATTACAAATGTGTAGATTATCATTCAAATGATATATAATTACAAAACAAACTCAAACAAACCCACAATCGTTTTTGTTAAACAACAATTATAAGAGACATTTAATCAAAAGATAACTACGCAATTATTTATAGTTCAAAGTGAGAGAAACAATATTTTCTAGCAAATCTTTGAACTATTTATCAATATAATTACAAGGCAAAATGTCGTCAACAAAGTAAGTAAACGTTCCAAATAAACCCTTATTGCCGAATCTGACTATTAAGTCTGTTCAGAAGTTTACTTCAAAGACCAGGGGTGGTACAAAGGTTGGTGTTTTTTTTTTCGTTGCTTAAAAGAAGCCTCATTTTACATAATGTAATTCTGTATTACACCGCATGAACCATAAAGTCATAACTATTTAGGGTAAAACAGAACAAACTAAACATACATGTCGGCAGATCAAGACATATGGGTTCAACAAATATGAAACGTAGGACGTAGGCAAATGAATTTTCTACATAAGGTCTTCCCATTTAGTCTACATCTCATAAAGGTTTCAATTCCCACGTTGTCTACATATTTAATTTCCAAAAGATCTACAGTTTAAAGAAATATTTTCATTTCATTTTTAATTGATTAAAATATCTTCAAAAGATTTAGATAATTCTGGATCTGCATAATTTATTAGAGGCATATTACAAGAAATAGTGTATGCACAAATAAACCCACTGGTTAGTGAGGTGACATTTATTCAGTATTATCGAAGTTCTTTGAAAAATAATAATATATGAGCTTCTTCATATTTGGAATGAGATATATATTCAAATCTCTCTTTACTGTTATTGTTCTTGTTTCAACGATAAACTATCCGAGGGAGTGCGGAAACGCAAACACAGTCTAAACTCATTTATTCAAACCTAGCTATAAACCAAATGTTTCCGTGCTTAAAGCCACCAGGCAATTGCCTTGATTGGGTCTGTCAAGGCTGGCACTTAAACCAAATCTGAATCCTACGTTTAGTGTAAAGTCTATATAGAGTGTCATGTTCGGGAACTTTCCATAAGTATCAGGGTACCGTTTTACTAAACAGTTTACGCTTAAGATTTGCGTAAGTCTAAAACAGCAATTCCGCTTAATTCAATATTGGGCGAAGCAATTTTGCAAAGTTAAACATCATTGGAATCGTCTCTCTGAGACGCTTCCAATGATGTGTCACATTGCAATATCCATGTTTATCAGTTATGACTTACGCAAATTTTTTCCTTAAGTTGCTTAGTAAAACGGTATCCAGGACTAAATATCCGTCTTACGAGTTGCCAAAAGCAAAGGGATGGCCACACCAGCTGTTTTATATCGAGCGACGGTCGTTGATTTTAGACAATACTCAGATATAAATAATGAAGTGAATTTGTGTGAGACACAATTAGTGAAAATAGCACTTTGAAACATCGATAGTGATTTAAACATGCATTCTATCGTCATTATAATGTGGTCCTTTTTTTATCAACTTAAACGCATGTTACCCAATCTTGCAGCATTTTGAGCACATGTATGATTTAAAGTGTTAAGTTTCGGAAAGATAGTAAACTAGTATATTGACACAATGATAAATGTTGTTGAGTGCAAAGTTTTAAGTTGGTGATGAACGATTATGCTTACTCAAAAAGAACCTTGAATTGATTGGCCTTTTTAACGTTTTGAGAGGTGATAAACATATTTGGTAACACACTTAAAACATTAATTGAGTGATACGTTCCTTGTTGATGACAATCTGGTATGTTAATGTACAAAATGAAATGATTAGCATCTAAGGTTTTGGGAGATGATATACCAGTATGGTAACTCACACAAATATTTCATTGGGTGATTAAGTTTCAGGTTTATGATACATAAGTATGAAAACACACAAAACGAATCTATTCAGTGTTTCAGTTTCTAACAGAGGATAAATAATTATGTTAAAGCACAAAATAATTCATCGAGTGCCAAGTTTTCGAAGACATGTTAAAATCCTACTTACAGTAACGCTTTAACAAACTAAACACACGTTGTATCGTTTAGCTCTGGTATATACGCTTTCTTGATCCCTTACAGTCCTTAGCCGTTACGGAAGGAGACAAATATCATATCAGTCGGCTTCTCACAGCTGTTTCTCGTTACTTATACTAAGACGTTGTTTGCTGATCGCCAATCATGCAAACAATAAACACATAGTCTTATATGAATTGAACGAATACTCGTCTGACAATTAACTACACGAAATAAATTGAATTGGTTGGTACACATACTTTCTATCCTATGGATATATATAAAATAATTAAATGTTTCGGAATAGTAGACAGAACAACGTATTCAGATACCCAATTAAACTCATCAACTAATAGCAAATTATGTAAGCTGTCATAATATCTATTTCAACCGCCAGCTTTAGATATTTACTTAGAACATTTCAGTATTTTGACGTCATATTGATACCTAGTATATAAAAAGGGAATAATCCTCAAAACGAAAATAACTGCGGAACTAGAGTTGACTCCCTTGGGAAAACCATCTAACAGGATACACTGTGACTTTGACCAATTCCGACAGGGACTTAATATGTTGAACCTTTACAAATACGTTTGACTTTAGAAGCATTAGTCTGGATAACATGCCCCTTAACATGACATTCTGTCAGGCTACATCAGCAATGGCGGAACCCTATGGTTGAATTAAACAAAGAGCAAACTAAGTCTTTTCTGGGAGTAAAGTAAATGGTTTGAAAAAATATACGTTATTATATGTAATTAAGGATAACAACAATAATTTCAGTTAGTCTTTAAGTAAAAGCGGTAAGTTATTGATACAGTAGTTTATATAGTAGTTCGGACATAACTATATTTCGGATAACTTTATTAATATATCCACGATCAAGCTTCGTAAATATATAATTTCTTATCGTAACAAATTAGAGCCAACTGATCAACATCGTGTGTAAACGGAAGCAAACTATATTATTACGCGATGTTATTTTTTGCTCAACAAAAATGTCACATTTTTTATATTGAGGCGTATCAGTAATTTGTAAAGGACATTTTTACCATGATACATTGTGCGTTATGACGTTATATTGATACCTCGTAGAGAAAAAGGGAAGTAGTTCTCAAAACGGAAATAACTGCGGAACTAGAGTTGACTACCTTGGGAAAACCATATAACAGAATAAACTATGACGCAGTTATGGCAAAAGCAGTATAGACACCGATTTGTTTGCATGAAAAATGTATTACTAACCAATTTCGACAAGGACTTAATATGTTGAGCCTTTACCAATACGTTTGACTTTAGAAGCATTAGTCTGACTTACCTGCCCCTTAACATGACATTCTGTCAGGCTTCATCAGCAATGGCGGAACCTTATTGTTGAATTAAGCAATGCTCAAACTAAGTCATTTCTGGGAGTAAAGTAAATGGTTTGAAAAAATATACGTTATTATATGTAATTAAGGATAACAACATTAATTTCATTTAGTCTTTAAGTAAAAGCGGTAAGTTATTGATACAGTAGTTTATATAGATGTTCGGACATTATATTTCGGATAACTTTTTTAATATATCCACGATCAAGCTTCGTAAATATATAATTTCTTATCGTATCAAATTTGAGCCGACTAATCAACATCGTGTGTAAACGCAAGCAAACTTTATTTTTACACGATGTTATTTTTTGCTCAACAAAAATGTCACATTTTTTATATTGAGGCGTATCAGTAATTTGTAAAGGACATTTTTACCATGATACATTGTGCGTTATGACGTTATATACCTAGTAGAGAAAAAGGGAAGTAGTTCTCAAAACGGAAATAACTGCGGAACTAGAGTTGACTACCTTGGGAAAACCATATAACAGGATACACTGTGACGCAGTTATGGCAAAAGCAGTATGGAAACCGATTTGTTTGCATGAAAAATGTATTACTAACCAATTTCTACAAGGACATACTATGTTGAGCCTTTACCAATACGTTTGACTTAAGAAGCATTAGTCTGGATTACATGCCCCTTAACATGACATTCTGTCAGGCTACATCAGCAGTGGCGGAACCCTATGGTTGAATTAAACAAAGAGCAAACTAAGTCTTTTCTGGGAGTAAAGTAAATGGTTTGAAAAAATATACGTTATTATATGTAATTAAGGATAACAACAATAATTTCATTTAGTCTTTAAGTAAAAGCGGTAAGTTATTGATACAGTAGTTTATATAGATGTTCGGATATAACTATATTTCGGATAAATTTTTTAATATATCCACGATCAAGCTTCGTAAATATATAATTTCTTATCGTAACAAATTTGAGCCGACTAATCAACATCGTGTGTAAACGCAAGCAAACTTTATTATTACGCGATGTTATTTTTTGCTCAACAAAAATGTCACATTTTTCATATTGAGGCGTATCAGTAATTTGTAAAGGACATTTTTACCATGATACATTATGCGTTATGACGTAATATACCTAGTAGAGAAAAAGGGAAGTAGCTCTCAAAACGGAAATAACTGCGGAACTAGAGTTGACTACCTTGGGAAAACCATATAACAGGATACACTGTGACGCAGTTATGGCAAAAGCAGTATGGAAACCGATTTGTTTGCATGAAAAATGTATTACTAACCAATTTCTACAAGGACTTAATATGTTGAGCCTTTACCAATACGTTTGACTTTAGAAGCATTAGTCTGACTTACCTGCCCCTTAACATGACATTCTGTCAGGCTTCATCAGCAATGGCGGAACCTTATTGTTGAATTAAGCAAAGCGCAAACTAAGTCATTTCTGGGAGTAAAGTAAATGGTTTGAAAAAATATACGTCATTATATGTAATTAAGGATAACAACAATAATTTCATTTAGTCTTTAAGTAAAAGCGGTAAGTTTTTGATACAGTAGTTTATATAGATGTTCGGATATAACTCTATTTCGGATAACTTTTTTAATATATCCACGATCAAGCTTCGTAAATATATAATTTCTTATCGTAACAAATTTGAGCCGACTAATCAACTTCGTGTGGAAACGCAAGCAAACTTTATTATTACGCGATGTTATTTTTTGCTCAACAAAAATGTCACAGTTTTGATATTGAGGCGTATCAGTAATTTGTAAAGGACATTTTTACCATGATACATTGTGCGTTATGACGTTACATTGATACCTAGTAGAGAAAAAGGGAAGTAGTTCTCAAAACGGAAATAACTGCGGAACTAGAGTTGACTACCTTGGGAAAACCATATAACAGGATTAACTATGACGCAGATATGGCAACTGCAGTATAGACACCGATTTGTTTGCATGAAAAATGTATTACTAACCAATTTCTACAAGGACTTAATATGTTGAGCCTTTACCAATACGTTTGACTTTAGAAGAATTAGTCTGACTTACCTGCCCCTTAACATGACATTCTATCAGGCTTCATCAGCAATGGCGGAACCTTATGGTTGAATTAAACAAAGAGCAAACTAAGTCATTTGTGGGAGTAAAGTAAATGGTTTGAAAAAATATACGTTATTATATGTAAATAAAGATAACAACATTAATTTCATTTAGTCTTTGAGTAAAAGCGTTAAGTTATTGATACTGTAGTTTATATAGTAGTTCGGACATAACTATATTTCGGATAACTGTTTTAATATATCCACGGTCAAGCTTCGTAAATATATAAATTTTTTTGTAACAAATTTGAGCCGTTTCAAGTCTACAAAGTCCAACATATACATACTCAATCCCGAATAAAACTGATGTATCAATTCTGAAGTTGCACTGCAATAGACATCGATATGGTCAGTAATTTTGTAAAATAATACTGGCGAACATTTTGTCAAAGAAAGGACAGTTAAAAAACAATTTAAAAATAATCAGTGTGATTGTGTTGACATGCGATGTAGATCAGTCTGATCAAATTTGTTATAATTAAAAATCTTCATGTCTATGAAGCTTGATCGTGTACATATGTAAAATGTGTCCGAAATATAGTCATGTCCCAACAGCTCCATAAACTACTGTATTAATATTTTACTGCGTTTATGTAGATAAAAAATTAAATGAATGTTGGTTTCCTTTATTATAGATAATAATGTGTTTTGCTTAAATCATTTAACTTTACTCGCAGAAATGACTTTCTTTGCTCTTTGTTTAATTCAGCCATCGTGCTTGGCCTGTGTGCAGGGTCCCTGACTCAATATGATTTGAAGGGACAGGTAAATCACACAAGTTGTAAAGCAGGATCAGCAAAAATCTCCCAATTACTCTTGATACATAGCGTGTTGATTGTTCGACTTAAAACGTCGACAAAGCAGGCAAGTTTTACACAGTAGACGTCGTATTATTGCATTCGAACTATTGTTACAGTAAACATGTACATGTGATGCATACCAAATTAGTTTTCACTGTCACAGATGTATTGCTGTTTAGAGCGTGTTTAATTATCGAGGTCGGAACAGTATATCGTTTCAAAGTGCTGAGTGCGTTTGAACGCAACATTATTTTCCAGACTTATGCGTGCAACCAAAGACAACCACTTGGAAAAGAATGAATAAGCCGTCAACATGATCAAGTCTGATATCTTATTGAAATTAAAGAGAAACATCAATACCCCATTGAATATAATACTGTTTTAACCACCAAAACTATACAAAGAGGTAATTTTCCATTTTACACAATATCTTGTCAAAATGTAATTGTCCACTTAACTAAGTTCTTGATGGAGTAAGCGGAATAGTTCCGATCCTTCTCTCTCATCTCTCAACTTCTAGTTACGACTTCAATAAGACGTATGCTTCCGACAAACTAACGCAAGACATGTGCTTTAACCCGCCGGTTTGTCAATTAAAAGTCCCTATGATAATTCTATAGTCACATTTTACCTTTTTGCATTTAAATATGTTGTATCTACAAACAGTGCCTGCATTACTGACATCATCGTCTTAACTCTATGTTTCTTAGAAGACCCGTAAGCACTTGCATAGTCCTCAAGTTGACATGACAATGTTTCTGTAACGTGTATCGGGTCCCTATCTGAGTAAAGTGGGTCACCCATCCAGGTACTAACCACTTAGCACGTTGCTCACGTTCGAGAGAAAGCCAACCACTCTACCGAATCACCCATAGAAGCCGGCTTCTACAGCGGGACTGTAGAGAAGAGTATTCATACATAAGCCGTATTACTGTTACATTTCTCCCACCTTTCTCTTGACTTCGTCCCGAAGTCACAAATGTCACAAAGACATACATGGGCAGTTACCGACTTTTTACAATTCAAGAAGTTACTACTGCCACTATTAACACTGAATAAACGCAGAAACAAGGGTCGAGAACATGTGACGAACTACTAAGGGTACGGGAATGATGGTGATATCACACCAAATTCCACCGCTGACACAAATTTTGTAACATGTATCGGGTTCTTCTCGGAGTAAAGCCATCGTGGGTCACCCATCCAGGTACTTACCGCGATGAAGGTTGCTTAACTTCGAGAGAAAGCCAATCACTCTACCGAATTATCCATAAAAGCCGGCTTCCACAGCGAGACTGTAGTAGTAGTATTCATACATAAACCATATTACCGTCATATTTAGATAAATCATCGCAATTCTTTAGATCTAATCTGATTAATGCTGTATGCTATGTTAGGTATCTTGGGTTCAATGCAAGACTTTAGCAGTTCCTTTATAAACATAAATAAATTATGATAAAATGCACTTGACTTTAGACAGAAGGCATGCAAGGCATGATGCTTTTCGGTTTATGGAAGTGCGTTTGTATTAGGCTACACGACAATCTTGCGTAAGAACCGTGTGTATGACAGGTATACCATGCTTGATAAGTATGGCGAAAGCAGTAAATGTACCAACTTCATTTCATTACAACACAGTATACGCTATAAAGGCGAGAGTAGTTATCAATTGTGTATTGGTAGTACTGGATTTGCAAATTGGTCTCCATAAAGACTCTAAGCCAAGCAGAACATTTTTTAGTATTCCTAACGTATATTTTACAGTATCAGTCCTGATTGTTATTTGGATCGACGTTTATCCTAGAATATATAAAACAGTATCCAACAAAAAGTACATCTCTTTCACAGCACTATGTGCTTTAGTCCGTTCGATTTATAATAAAGAAAATTCAGCATGGCGAAGGTAAATGACCGATAGTGGATTAAGTTAATTTTGGCAATGACATCAATTCTCTCTTTTATCAGATAAACATGCATGCGATTGAAACTGTAATAGCGTCTTTGTTTCTTGATGGAAAGTTTACCAAATAAAAAACATAATTGCAACAATAAAGTCTTATACTGAAAAGAGAACCATCAACGGTAGTATTCATTGTGGTGATGTCGTTGAATTGTTTCCTCTTTGAGAACGATTCGGCAAAGAAACATATCCAAATCTGTTACCTGTACTCAAAGGTTTCAAGAATGAATGAGCTGTCACGACAAAATACCTGAAACTTTGTTAGAAAAACGCCTAGGAGAATTAAAAGTAAAACAGTTTATACCATTATGAACTCATTCAAGAAAACTACAATAATGCAATGCTTCCATTTTATACAATCAGTGCATACAAGTATTCCCTGCATTGGTTCCATTCAGACATCTTCGTTGGTATTTACAACAGACTAAATTGTCCCTATCCTGGTTACGATTTTCATTAAATGAAGGCGCCCAGAAAACTAACCAAATCCATGTTGTTCTACCCACCATGACAGTTAAAAACCTTAAAACAATTATGTGTCCACATTTAACCAGTGACATTAGACACTGCTTGCTCTAATCCGATCCAGTGGGGTAAAAAGAAGGGCAAGTTAAGAAAATGCGGCATAGCAAAGGTTCTACTGTAAACGACTGATCGTGGTTTACCAAGCATCGCTCCGCACCAACCAAACGTACCCACAGTCAGGATCACGTGATCACAACGTGATATCAAGGCGAGGTCACCTCCGGGCCGTTTGAATGGCGAATAATACACATTGGGTCCGCGGATATTCGTCCTGCACCATTCAAGATCGTCACTCACAAGGATAAATGACAGTCCATCATATTTCCTCTCCATGTAGTCAATGGCCTGTTCGATGAAGTCCTTATACCAATCTAAACTGTTATGCACATATGAGTTATTTGCATGACCAATCCGATCGGTTCTTCGAATATGAATTGCAACAGGCGAACGGTTTTGACTTATGAAATGTTTGTGTAAATACTCCCTTGTCTCCTTGTCCCAGTGTGTTCTAAAGCTAATCGATGACCGGATAAACTGTTCCCGGCTCAGAAAGATATGGTAATCCTTATTTCGGTTCATAAGGGTAACATTGTAACGACGGCTCGCTAGCATTTCTCGAAATTCTTGTATATTGGCTCTTCCTGTCCATAGAACAAAACCTGATGTGTTTAAAGCTTCTCTTTTCACTCCTTTAATATCAAAGACAGGATCAATAGACTTCTTGTACTGCTTATTGTTTGGTGCAATGAGCGGCGTATAGCAAAATTCATAAGACGTTGCTAACAAGGCAAATACTTGGATTAGAGCATTTCCCGTATTGCCAGGACAGAACTCTAAATGAAGGTAATGACTGTCTCTAAAGTCTTGTGAACATTTTGGCCTTTGTTTGTTGTGAGGATATCGATATGCAAATGATGTGTTTTCATCATTATGTTGATGTTGGTCCTTTCGTAATGCAATGGCATGTGAATGAAAAGCAAACCAGTCGGGAAGCCATAGAACCGGTGTACACAAAACGCCTGCCATAAAAGCCATCAACATGCGACTTTTCAAGCTTCTTGCCATCACGTTTCTGTAATTATAAGAAATTACGAGTTACTGTTCTTAACCACAAGCCTCTCCATGGGCATAGCTGAGGCTATTTGAAAACAAAACACACTTGATTATGGGTTCTTACGGCTGGTTCCCTCGCACTTCTTTGTTTATTTTTTACCATGGAAGCAATGTTCTTTTTCATTAAAAAACACTGTTTATCATATAACAGGAATCACTCTGTTTTCAATTAGTCTATACATTGGCAAAATCAAGTGGCCAGTATAGTACACCACATTAGTACATTATGACGTAAAACCGAGAAACGTCATCACTGTGACGTCATTTTGGCTAACATAATGGCTACCACGAGGTTCCTTACACGATCAAATATTGTGATTTTTTTTATCAAGCTTGAGTATAAATTGTTAAATTATATGTTATGATATCCACTTCCGATTAAGCGTTCTTTTATTGGACAGTCAACTGAAAGCATTCCTTATCCGCAAGTAATAAAACCCTGACAGCACTATTCCAAACTTGATATTCTTGACGTTTTATCACAGAACTTATTGGGAAAAAAACAGCCCCCAGTACGGTCGAATGTTATGTTTTTGGCATTTTAACAGTTTAACAAGTTTGTGTATAAAACGAGTTCTTTGTCATTTAGATCTGTCATTATATTCACTTATTTATAATGATAACCATGTGCCATTAGAAGTTGATGTTCTGTACTCGTAATATCTGCTAAACATGTGACTTAAAAAACTAATGTTGTAATAAAAAGACATTGCTGTTGAAAGAAAATTCACCTTTCCACGTTGCAACTGCCAAAATACATGCTACATCTTTACATTGTTATAGATGCAAAAAGCAAGTGAGTAATTAAACAACGATTGCAATTCTTGTATAAGACAAAATTGCATATATGATACAGAGAAAACGCCGATAAAAACAAAACACTAAACAATAATTTGACCCTGATACTTCTAGATATTTAAGACAATTATAATTTGACAGTTGTATGAAAAAATCTTTAAAACATCAACGTGATTGGTTTTTTATATCATTTATCTTTTGATTCACTGTGATTTTATGTATGTCATTTGTTAAATGGAACTTTTCCCTCGATTGTAATACTAAAATTGAAAAAAAAAACCGCAAGAAGAAGTTTTAATGAAAAGCTGAAGTGGGGCTTACAAAAGTTAATGTAAATCTGATTGGAGTTGCAATTTATAAAACAAAGCAAATCTTGATGTTTATTTCATAAGTGATTGTTAGCGTATAATGACCATAAAGGTGTTCAGAATCTTGTTTAATTTCAGCAATTATAAAAAGTTTTCCTTGGTTCAATGCCGAATTTTGATTGAATATTGACATATTGAATTTTGATGGAAAACGCTAATTCTTAAAGTAATCAGAATTGTGCTCATCTGAGTTAGTTCATTATTATTTGTGCTCATGCCAATCGACATGGTTCATGCAAATCAATCTGTACATAAGTGCCGAACACGTGCAGGCATGTTACAGGGAACCCGTTAATATGTCTGGCTCTTTTTTCGAGAATTTTATCAGGAAATCTGCGATACAATGAGTTCACAAAGAACCATTGACGTATAGATACATTTTTACCATATCTTTAAATAGTTCACAGCTTAGGGCAAAGTTGGTGGCTTGGGATATACAATTAATGTGCTAGACGGTTTATTATGCGGGGTTTAAAATCGTTTTTATATAACTTTCCCCACCTACTGCATCTTTTTGCATAGAGCTTTTATGTATGTCTAGTTACGCACATAACATTTAGAAATTCTTTTGCAATTTTGTCTAGGTCTTATATTGTATTGAATGGCTTAGTACGTGCATAAGCTCAGATATGCACCTGTTCGTACAAGAATGTTAACCACTCTCGTTGGCGCAGTTCATAGTTTATCAAATAATGACTTTGAGTAATCTGAATTCTGCACAGAACCGAGAGAGCGAAAGTAGTCATACTATTTCATCTTTAAGGAATATTAAATAAAGAAAAGAAAGAAATACTGTTTGAGAACTCTGAAACCTAACACTTAACCTGGTCCAATGCTTTAACTTACTAGAACAAATTCCTGGTGTGAACTCTTTAACACTAACAGAGCTGGAAACCTTTTCATGCTAATTCAAACATGTTAGATCCAGTTAGCCGCCAAGGAAATTAACGGCTTGCCTGTGATCTAACCAGTTTGCTACTCTGAGTGTCTTTCCTCATAAGAAATAAGCAGGTATCTAAAATGTTGGATGGCAGGCGACACAAAAACCTATTTTATGAAAACTACCCACCATTTTTAGGGCCAAGTCAGAATGGTCCTCTAGGGGATTCCTCAAACTCATATAGAAAGGACTCTGTTAGAACTTTCCATCCTACTCTCACAGGGTAGCCAATCGGAGACCCAATCGGAGACCCAATCGGTCTTGTTTGACGAACTAAATACACATCCAATCAATTTAGCAGAAGCAACGTTAACTTTGATCAGAGGTCAAGATTAAATATTAGCTTGAAGCTCAATGGTGAATTGGTATGGCCCTATGAGACAAATGCTAGGTGTTAAAATATTTAAGGACGTTCTCGGTAGTTTTATCTGCGCACTTCATCTGCGCGTCCAAGGGAGAAAATAATCGGTTACCGAAGAGATACTTGCATAGAAGTCGGATAAACGTTTGTATTCGGATGAAATTTACTGTATGCCTTTTTTTTCCAAAGAATAATCATATTATCCATACAACTATAAGGTTATTAACATAATTATATATTTCCCATGCATATTAAGCCCCAAGCTTCTATTTCTCAAGTTTCAAGTTATTCTAACCATTTTTATAAATGTTTTCAAATACGGTTACCATGGAAACTTTCATTTTATAAGACATATACTTTTTTTGCATTTTGTATTTCAAGATTAGATTTTACTTCACATACTGAAAAATAAGAAAATTCAACGAAAGGAATTTTTAAATATCTTCATTTATTTGTAATATACATATCAATTTTAATTGTTTTTTGTCGAATACAAAAATTTGAAAAACTCGTTTGGATTACAAAAAATGTTCAGATTGTAATAATTTGAAATAACATCGATTAATAAAGTAATGAATGTATGAATTCATGTCTTTTTGTGTTAATAAACCTTCCATAAATTATTCTATTACCTTTGAAGATGGTATGGTCATGTTAACATTTTTGTCCCAAACAGTTACCATGGAAACTGTCATTTTACGGAAAACTAACTCGTCGACCTGCATTTTTCTTTTCATTTTTGAATTCACAACAATATTTTAGATAACATATCAAAAATTTAGAAAATTCTATGAAAGCATTATTTTCTTATAAAACTGTAGAACATGTCCTTAACTTTTTTCAAAGTTTCAGAGTTTGTAAACCTGTAAGTTAACAATCAAAGAGTTTATTAAGTGTTGGGTTGCATAGTGATGTTAAACCAGAATGAAAAGACACAAACATAATTTATTTAGTGTTAAGTTTCAAGGATATAAAGAACACCTGAATGGTCAGACACAAAATCATTTGTTGAGTGCTGAAATTCTGCTATATAACAAATCAGAATGTTTAGGAACAAACATGATTTCTTGGATGTTACGTTTAAGAGAAGTAAAACAATCTTTATGTATGTTAAAACATAAAACATGATTTATTGAGTGTTGAGTTTCAGAGAGGTAAAACAATATGTATATTAAGAACAGAAATAATCTGTCAAGTTTAAAAATTCTGCGATATAATAAAATCCAGTATGTTAAGGCACACACATAATTCAATGAATGTATAAGTTCTGCTATATAACAAATCAGCATGTATCACAAAGGACTTTATTGAAAGCTACGTGTTAGAGAAGTCGACAATCTGCATGATAATACGCAAAGTTAATTCGTTTAGTGGTGAAGTTATGTAAAATGACAAACCAGTATGTTAAGGCACACGATAAATGAACTGTGTTAAGGTCCTGAGAGAAGACAAGCCAGTATATATCACACAATTATGATTCGTTGACTGCTTGGTTTCAGATAGATGATGAAACAGCTTCAAACAGAATTCAGTGGCTAATAGTTTCGGAGACATCATGGACCCGTATGATTGTTTATATACAAAAGAAACAATTTACCAGATGGTAAGATTCTGAGATATAATAAAATTTTACTTACAATGTCTTTTTCAGATATAGGGAATTCGAAATAAAAATACGTTAAGGTATATAGCAATCTGTTATCAGCTACTCAGTGCTTAGCCTATGCAGCCCCAATGACAAATCAAGGAAGTATTGAGCTTCCAACAGCCGTTTCTAGTTTTTATGAAACTAGATGTTGTGTTCTGTTCGTCGTTGTCACAGCAGTTTAATTTGCATTTGAAATGCAAACTTTTACACTAAAATAAACATTGGAAAATAAATAAATGGTATTTGCAGTCCTTCTGAAAAGTGTGCAAAACGTTCTGAGAAACGCTATAAAACTTTTCATAAAACGTGAGTTCCTAGCAATTTTGAAAAATCAATTCATTTAACCCCCTTCTACCCCTGGTAAAAAGGAAAACAATAATGTTTCCTTTCCGAGTACAATGTGTACTTTATTACGCCATTTAAATATGCATAATGCCTAGTAGAGGAGAAAAGGATACAATTTTAAAAACATGTCACTGCAATCAAACATTCACTTGTTTATTCGGTCAACTATAGGCAACTTGGTTAAACATAAACACGGTGCATGCCGTTCGAAAATTCGAAAAAAAAAATGTAAAAAAAACGAAAACCTGAAAACAAAACGAAAAACAAAACAAAACAAAATACATCCAAAAGATACAGTACCAATTTTAATGGGTAATTTAAAGAGAGCCTCATGGTTTACTGAACAATCTGTTCAAATGCTTTACTAGATAGTCAACATTAGTATATTATATGTGGAACACAAAGATGCGATAGATGAGAACTGTTTCAATAATCGGGTTTTAGATACCTAATTAGATCTGCGATGTCATTTTATTCATGGAAGACATTTTATTTGAAAAACAAATAATGAAATTCTCAATTTGTACGCGGGTTGTTCGGAAAGTTCGTATAATTTTGTTATATCTCTGTGTACAATTGTTCGATACTTTTGAAATTTAATACATGCATGCATTCATCTGTTTGCAACATATACTTAACTTGAAAAAAAAACAACAACCAAAGACATCATTCTAGCAAGATATATATAGTGGTTACTGTAGCAACGTAGTTAAGGTAACCCGGAGCAGGTCGGAAAATGCTAACATTTCAAACATATTCCAGTTAATTAAAGCATGGTTTGTCTCACTTCCGTTTCAACAGCATGATTAATTTCCTCCCCATTCGGATTACGGGATTAGTCTAAAAAGGCTATGTACTGATCCATATAGCTCAAGCCTTAGTACAATTACCAATGTATCAAGCCATTCGAAATGTGATGGTTTGTGAATTTCTTATAGAACAACTGTTCAGTTTCGACTATATCATCCAGGCAACATCAACATGTATATGGTATACGGACAAGTTATTATAGAGACATTGTCAAAGAAACCCGTTTATTTCAAAGGCGATGTTTGTCAAATGAGAAGGCATCATGAAAGCTCTTTGTATTAAAATTTTGTTATGATGGCCAAATAAGATCGCACCAAAGCGTCTGAAAGGGAAATAACCCGTTGGTTTCTTTATGAGATGGCATATAAAAATGTCGTTTATGAAAATGGTAAGAATATTTTTCATGAAATGGCATCACACAAAAATCCTATAGGAATTCGACATTGTTTGCATCAGGAGAAAACCCGAAATGTTGCAGTTATAACTCCATGAGAGGGATTCACAGGCACTCCTATATTGAAAAGGCATTGAGTGTCTTTTTAAGATTGTGTCACAAATACTCTCATATGAATTAGGCGGCGTTGATTGCTTTATGAGATGACATAGTGCAAAATCTTTGATGCGTCAGAATGGCGTCATTGATTAGAGCTGATGATCGTTGTTTCATGACATGCACATATGTCGGGTGCTCGTAGTGATTTGATGTCTTCCGTCAAAAGTGTCAATACTGCTTTAGTAGATCATTTAAGCGTTTTTCTCTGCTTTCGAAACGTCCTGCAAGCTTCCGTAACCTGAAACAACGAGAACTGTAAGAAAAGTACATTGACGCTTCAGTCCGTTGAGTGAATACTTTATTTAATAAATAGTCGTGGGATTGATGAGAGTGTCCAACAATTTTGTTGTTTGTGTTCTAGACTATCTTTCCCAATGGGATGATTTCGCAGTCATGAATAAAAGAGAGTTGTTTACAAATCAAACCGTTTTTTTAAAAAATAGTTTTCTACATCTACCAGATGCATTCACTATGTATTTACGAAACTGTAAATGGGATTAAGCAACGTATAAACAATCTAGTTAAATATAGATTATGCATGTTTGTAACCGCCAGTAGAAGACATTTCTTTTTAAAACGAGTTCAGCTTGAATATCAGAGATAATTACTGTAATTGACATAAAGATGTTTTTCTCTTAACAACTTTCAAGTTTATCATCACCTGGACTACACATCTCTTTACTTTTGCACTTATGACCTATAGGAATAGACTTACCCATTTATGCACTGTGCCTTGATTTCAGAAATGGCTAGATTGTTTCCGGCGCTTCTCAAGGCTTTCATTAAGTCTTCAAAAAAGATACATTCATCTTTGTATAAACGCTTTGCAATAAGAAGGCACTGAAAGAAACAAAACAGTTAATTAAGTTTATCAAACAGGAGAAAGACATTAATAAATTCCCTGTTAAATTCGACTACATCGGTGGTTCGAAGTTACAAGGTTTGAAGCATGAATGTACGCAAGCTCCAAACTGGGTTCAACTGAATACTATAGAATAATTCTAGCATTTACTTCCTTTTTTAGGAATCGCTTCAAAGTTAAATGGTTATAGCGCTAATATACAGATAAGTCTTTGAAGTTCTAGTATAATAAAACTTGAACATCGAAAAACCATTTAATACTCATTTCAGGAGTAGGTGGGACAGTATAAAGGTTAGATAATGCTTTGAGAAATGTAAAATTTGTGAGATTTGTTTATAATTAGTTACGAGACTAGGTCAATCGAGCATTGCCGAAAAAGTGTTCTTTAAACATCAGTAACCAAAGGAATTGAAAGTCAAGGTTTGACTCTGAGTTGTTGTTTTTGTAGCTTCAACGATTGCGTGTATAATATGTTGGTTTTTTTTTCAAATAAGTGCCCCGTTCGTTTTTTCCGGGCGCGTCTTCGTAATTTTTTGATATTTCTCGAATGTAAATAAAGTTTTGAAATTGACGGCCTAGCAATTTGTGAAAGGATGTTTAAAATCGATTATTAGTTATGGATACGATTGTATTCAATTACGTTGAATCTGAATAAATATTGTGTCATTTTTATCCGAGCTCTAGACACGTTTACAAAGACCAATTGTCCTATAAGACATGATGATTCAATCCAATTTCGGAATAATCTAAAACATTCCATATCAGGAACCTTGATCCAACCCAAATTGCAACTTCTTCATTAACTAAAATCAGCCTGATTGTGCTCATATATGTACATGTAAGCTAAGGTTGTCAAATAATCCGGCAGGGTCATTTCAAATTCTGGTCTGGGTCTTGTTATCCGACGGAATGACTTTGATAATGTTGGTTGGTTGGATTCAAGTCTTTTTTAGCTATTACATAAATACACTGTTTTCAGTCATATTATGACATAATATGCTCCTATCCATCTCTCATTGTTTTTCTTTACAAGTATTGACCAAAATGATTTCCAAGCCACTGCCTACACAACACCATGCCCATACATGATTAACAGTGAAAGACTAAACAATCATGTCTCATTGAATTCATTGGACGTCAAAACGAATGCTGGTTGAACAGGGTTCCATACACAGCATTGCTGGATTGCAAGTTGGACAGGGTACCAATTGAGCTTATGGAAAACAGAACTATTCACAGTGTAAGTAAACGAGTTCCGTTTAATAAACAATGTAGGAGTTGGATAGTAATGATTTCTGCACCACATATCATTTCAAGGGTATGACCCGCTTGTTAAAATTGAGGACTCCTATAACCATGAGCTACAGCACCTTGCAGAAGAATAACAGCGAATGCACTTTTTCAAAATGATGTACTGATGTACAAAAACATGCAGAAACTTTACATAGGAAAACATACACCTTTATTGAGAATGAGGGTCCAGCGAAAGTGCGCCAACGTATGCATATATAGCGTATATTGCAACCATATTGAGACTTAAACAAGAAGTTAATACCTTTGATAAACATAAAACATGTAAACATATTTTGTAACATAATTAATTACAGTCCAAAACATCATGAGACTAATTCAAACATCCGAACTATAAAGAATATAATACATTATATTATATGTTTACAAACAGTTACCTTAAGCATCACTGCCGTTGGGTTTGACACATCAGTCTTCAAGGCTTCGATGTGGTCTTGTGGTACTTTTAGTTGTTGTAATACATAGACATCATACTGTATAGTAGTCGCTATTGCCAGTAGAAACCTCTCTTCGAAAGGGGAGGCGGCTGAAGCAAAACACATCATATGATAAAAAGGCGGGATATATGGAAATATACTTGTAATCGGAATCGTCCGGTGGTCTTAGAAGGCCACAGTGACCTGCCGAAAAACTATGACTGTCAGACAAGATTCACGTTAATTGAACAAGGTACATGAGAGCAGTGGTCTTTGGTTCCCAAGCTTACACAGTTTTGCGAAACTGTGAGCCAGTTAAAAAAACAACCAAACACTCACACGTTTATATAGATAATTGTTCACTGAAGACAGAGCTGGTTTATAACATGACACAATTCATCTACATACAGAGTTTGATAAAATAATATCGATCAATGTTCGTTAAAATAACTGATCTTAATAGTCACATGTTCAATGACGAATTAACATTTGGGGACACGTAAAGTCACGTAGCATGTTTTTGTATTTCACATTGCAAGGTAAAGTCGTATTCTTTTTGTTCACGTTAAAGTGTTCGGTAGTTTAGAGAAATTCTGACCAGTATAGTTGAATAGGTGGATTTACTGTTGAAACCATTTGAAAAGAAAGGTAACAGATGAGAGCATAAGATACACGAAGAGGGATACCTTTGAGGACTGTTTCATTCCTAACTTTGGAAGTAAAATGTGGCACAGACTCATTTGCCATATCTTTTTTCTACAAAAGCGTTTCTTTCACTCGAAACCATATTACAGAATCCTGTGCTCGCGTGCTATCCGTGTACACTGCAGGCCTTATGGCCTGATTTGACGCCTTTCGTAATTTAGATGGTCGAAAAGCTCTATTGGTCGGCAAGATAGTCGCACATTTTCTATCAATACTCCTATATCATCTGATATATATGTGTGTGTTTACTTTTTACAGTCCACTTTGTATTGCATTTGACAAAAAAAATCATTTTGAAACGTCTTCCAGCTTTGTATTCGACTAATCGTGTCCAGAAATGCTGTGGGATTATACCATAGATACCATCTAAAATGTTGGACAGTAATTCACTTTTAAAGATCTGTTTCCCTCAGATAGTTTACCCTTTTCCAATGGAAACCTCAGGGCAATGCAAACAAACACATCCCCACATATTGACGGGTTTAACAACGATCGTGTTGGTAGAACACACGGAGCAAACATTGTCATGGTCAACTATTCGGAGAACATACTTATTTCATTATCAGAGTTGCTTCGAAATTGTCCAAACCTTTAATATCAGCAACAAGACTATCTAAGAAGTACTCTCCGCCTTGACGAATTGTTGACGTAACTTTCTTGTTGCGCGGTCTTTTGAACAATTTACAAAGTCGTTCCTCAGGTGAAGTCTCTATTCTGCAAAAAGATTAGATTAGTGCACGTATGCTTTAATTGTTCTAATTGGGACGAACAATTGTAAGGCAGCAACACGCTACCAAAACAGACATTTCATGTATCCTAGACAAAGAGTGAGGGTTACACATGCAAGCCCCTGCTTAATTGTATCAATCAAAGGCAAGAAGTGAGCAAGCAAAACATACAAAATAATCAATAACGACATTTTGGGGAAAAAAAGAAACGATCGCTTTTAGACAGAATTCATTTCGATAGTGTTATTATCCATACCATTGTCACAATGTTGATTCTTATTGTTGTGTAAGTAGTTTATGTCAATCAGTGCATTACGACACGCCTACTTGCTCTGTAATGCATACCATTGCTCCACCCTGGTCATAATACATACACTGCGTGTAGACCTCTTATCTTTGTGATTTATATTCTACACGTTAAAACGTTACATATTAGTTATTCATTGCTTGTTTTCCTATGTAGTAAAAGAAGCCTATGAACGTTTAAAGCTTACCCCGGTTGTATACCAAAACACAACACTTATGTACATTTTGTATGTTCACTAAAGCTATACAAGTTCACCACAAAAAGACCCTATTAAAGCACAGACACACTGGTAATCTCATAGTTTCAGTATAAGACTCACAGCTGTTCCACTTGACTGTTAATTTGTTTGACTAGATCAATCCGACCAGCAACCTCGAGGCTGTGTAGAAGCACGCCTATCCCATGATCGAGACATCTGTCGTTGTCAGTTCTCCATGCGATAAGCATCTTTACATGAAAGAAAAAACAAATTCATCACCATTTCATCAAAACTCTTTCAGAGAGGACTAAGTCCCTTTTTTTAAAATGTTTCAGTTTTTTTCATTGTGCGAAGCTTATGAATATACGACAGTAGTGACATGCTTGTAATGGTAGATTTAACAGGAAGTATGAATAACCAATCTCAATAAAAAGTAATTAGTGTGCAAAGAGGAAACTAAAAGAGATCTAAAAAGAAGAAAGGATAGCCTGGAAATGTATGATTTGTCTTGACGAAGTAACGTCTTAGACCAAGAGATTAAATACATGTCGTAACGTTGCGATTTGCCTTTGTTTGTGGGTGAACAAGGCGATAAAAATAATAAAGAAGCTTGAGTTCAATGCACAAAAATTCAATTTATATAATCTGTATCCTTCCATGCTTCTACAAGCTGACACTAAAAGTATTCAAGCCAATTACATTGCATGCTTTTATTTGAATCGTTGCATGTGGTTTCAGACGTTTGATTTATATATTGAAACAAAAAAAAATATTTTGGATGGGTGCAAAGGTAGCATCGGTTAATGTGCTTCTGTCGAATAGCAGCATCGCATATATACTGAGATGGTCGGTTTAAGTTTCAAACTGTAGTTAAAGAATAAGTCTTATAACGATTGGTCCAGGTTCAATTATCGAGGGAGTGTCCTTTGTCGGTACACTGCAAGGCCCATGCTTATTCTGGTCAAAAAGCTGTACTATAACTGAAATAATTTTAGACACGGCGGCAAACAACACAAGCAAACACACGTACCGTCAAATTCGTCCTGCGCGCATGGCGTCGGTTGTCCATTTCGATGCGCTCGAGGAAGCTGTATGTCTGTTCGACGCCAATTCCAACCATTAGCCACTCGTTTCCAATTTCACCGGACAGCCATTGGAGAAATCGGTCATCCGGGTACTCTGGAATCACAAACAATCTTAAAATGATTTTCTCGCAGATTGAGAAAGGTTTTCTTAACATAAAGCAATGCACAAGCTCCTCTACCATCATTGGTGTTACGTATATCTTTACATACATGTGAGAGGTACCCATCAATAAAAAACTCTTTGTCCGAAATTTGACCATTGAGTCATGTTCCAGTTTGTCAAAAAATGTCGGGTTTATATGAAACTATTAGTGATTGAATTTCTTAATTCTTTTGCACATTAGGCTGAGAATTTGTATAAAGGCATTTAAAACTACAACTACATGCAGTAGGTTGCGCTAAGTTCAACTGGCTCCTCCTTGATTCTATGCCTATCTTTAAAAACAAAAGTAGGTGTGCAACATGTCCTTGGACGTCTAAGATCAGGAAAACTAACTGGAAGCTATATCGAATTACCATGGACATTACTCGATTCTAGTTCCGTTCGTACAATTCTGATCACATGCGCTAGGCCATAGTTTTTTTTACTTTAAAACATATTTTATTTCTAGAAATCTTTTTACAGTGGTTGCAAACACATCATATACAAGTTATAACAAAAAGGTTATCACAAGATTTGGCCATTCCCTCCCAAGAGCTCGAATGAGTTCCTGGAAATGCACTATGAGCAACAGCTTAGGGACCCCTACACTCATTTTATCGTCGTTTCGTTGCTTACAGGTGAAGTCGGGGCAGTAAAAACAGCCCGGGATACCAGAATTTTAGGCGGTATGCAGATCTTAGAACTTTGCTCTTGCCCTCAATACACTCAAAGGTACGCAACAATTGCCCCCGGTTCCAAATTCTCTTAGCTTCACTGATGCCCTGAATATCTAATGCAAGGTCGTCCAGTGAGGTCCCTGATCCTCTCTGTGTCAGACTTATCTGGTGATGACGGGGCATCTAAAGCACCTCAAAGCTTAAACTTCCTCCTTTCAATGTCAAATATCTCACTCACTGTCTCAGAAAACAAACGTTTGGCCTATTGTAACGTTGAGGTGCCACCTCAGCATGTCCAGTTGAAGTGTTCGGACTATTTTTAACATCCCTCACTATAAAAGACGACATTTTTTCTTCCAACAAAACATTTTACTTTGCAGGCACCTTATTTTCCCTCGTGCAAAATGACTAAAATGGGTAAAGGTTTGACACCATAGCACCTAACTTCGTTCGCTTTTTGTATGAAATCTACTATGAAATTTCATGCAACTTTGAAAATGATGATATGGATGCCATAAGATGTTCAAATCGCCTTTCAAACAGTTGCTATTACAAGAATACAATCGGTGAGCTATATAATTTAGCACCATTAAATGAAATTCTAGAGTTACCACCAGTACTTGCCTACATGTTTTTGTTATTTCCTTTTGAACCCATAATGTTAGTTATCGTTTGAATGGTCTCATCGGGCAACCTTTCAATCGGGTGGATTTGACATCATTTGTTTAAAGTGAAGCATTAGTAAATATTATATTGGCACGTCCTTATACCCCATCCTTGGGTACTTGGTCAATGTTGCTTTTTTACGAAGGTGAGCTTTCAGTAGGTCGGTTCATTCTTCTTGAGAAACTAACCTTTTCTACATGGATCGTGAAAACATTTCCTAGAACCTGTAAGAATAACTCTCACATAACTGTGTTACTAAGGTCATTTGACCAATCTGCCCTAAATATCCATCAATAAACGCAAGAACCTTCAAATCTTATTTGCATTGATCCTTTCGTTTGTACCATCAATCTTAAACGACAAAAGACCTGGCATGTTCGTATAATTTAAAGTGTGTATCAAACTATCAAAATAGACGATAAGATTTAGCTTTTATATAAATGAGATGATCATTATCAATTGGAGGCCAGTTTCAGGCTAAATAGAAACAATGTCGAAACACATAAACCGTTAATTAAGTGACTCAAATGGAATTTACCTGTAAACCTATGCTCCAGGGATTGTGTCTCGCCAGGAAATTTCTTCAGAAGTTCAACATTGATCTGGGTCAAGATATTTCTGGAAAAGTGATGTTCACATGATTCGTATGTTTGAATTTGATTAAATGAACGATTCAAGACAACAGCTCGCATGGTAATAGCCAAATGCTCCAACACTTTACGTGCATTTTATCTGCCCTGGATTGGCTGCTATCCCCAGCATCCAATTCATGCATCTAAATCAACGACTTCATACAAGTGAAACATTTCTTTAAGATTTAGTGTGTGCAAATGAAAGCTTTGGAAGCTACTCCATCCACCACAAAGTGTGATGTATTAATATAAACTGTCGAGCATACGTACACAAATAAAATAAAAACACACGAACAAAACAAATTTCAATATTATTTTACCTTTTGACTCTCGCCTCGTCTAACATGTGTCCGTCTTTCTCCTGTTTGGTTATACACACGATGGCAAGGTCGTATTCCTTGCCCGTTACCAGAAACTCCTGTCGATTGTCCTTGCCCGACCGAAACACGATATCGAAAAAGGAGCTACCCTTAACAGATATAGAGTCGGTGTTGTCGACTGCTATAGTAAAAGATTGGCCAGGCTTGCAGAGATAGGATTGTGTCTTTTGAGATGTTTGTGTTATGAAGTCTTTCTCCGACCATGCTCTCTCCGTTGCATTGTTCTTGCTTTCCTCGGAAAGTAGTACCATTAGCCTAAAGCTGGTGTCTGTCACGTGTTTCGTCATTGCGATGAAGCAACATGATTTGGTTCGTGTGAAGACGAGGGAGTGAAGCCATTTCAGGAAGCTTTTTAGCCAATCGGACGCACTCTTTGTTTGCTTCTTTGTGACTTCAGCGACTATGTACCTGACACATAAAAAGAGAAATCTTATGGCATCTATGCATGATCGTTTTAAAAAATACTTGAGCTCAGCTATTTTACAGTGATCACGAAACGTGTTCTTAAACGTTTTATAAATAACTCTTGTCTCTTCGTCCTGAATACTTAACCAGTGATTGTAGCAAATGTGAAAGTCACTTGATCTACTTACAAAATTCGTATCTATATACCTCCTGCACTTAGGCTCTACCCAATGACCACTAAATACTCGTATTTTGATGTAAGTTGTTTGGAAACATCGGGATTCGAATAATGAGACCACACGTTTTGATGTCGATGTCCATATCATCCCGAACCAGAAATCTATAAAGGAAATGCTTTACTCCAATCGTTTATGGTCTTCCTAGTTGTTTTCAAAAATACCACTTCGTACACAGTTGATCCTATAAACATGTATCGAAAAATTATTATGTTTAGAGCAATTTTAATTCGATAGGTCCAGCTCTCAAAATATTGGTGAAGTTAACGTATAACCAACTTTATCAAATACATTATACTATAATCAAAAGTTAATATACGGGAAAATCAACTGTATTGATACTCTTTAAAGGCGTCTTGACGGTGTTTTGTTTTTTAAAGGAATACCCACACCATAGACTCAGTTTAATATTTCCTGAAATACTGTAAGAGAACCACTTTCTAGAGCATTGATAATAATGAAAACATACGTTCCGGTGTTGGCTGTTTTATCCGTTATATTAACGGCCCTTCCTTCGTTGGCAACCTCAGCATCGACTCTCTTCCAATCGTCGTCATCTATTACTCTAGCATTAAATACAACTAGTTCGGATTGCGCTGCGTTTTCAACGTAGTTAGCGGGGCTTGGCAGTCGAATTAGAATGGGCTTTCGAACTTTGTGGTCAAGTTGGATGTTATAGAAGTTTGAACATTTCTGCACGTGTTCCGTATTTAGTGTGTTGTGAAAGTCTTGTGTCGGAAGGATCTGAAGCGATCAAATACCTGTTTCTTTCAGTTGGATTTAAACAAAGACTTTCTTTCTTTTTGTGATACAAAGCTGACTGTATCCTTTTTAAATGAAGATGTAGAACTGTTTAATCAAAATAACGATTAACATACCACGGACTTGGCATCAAAGCAGGCAATCAGGATAAGATAACAGAATGTAATCAGTGCGTAGTTTTTATAAACTTTTTGTCACCGTTTGTTGTTATATAAAGGGCCATGAAAGAAACACATAAAACCGTATTATTGTTTTGTTTGTGATGATATTTAAGTCTGAAAACTTAATGCAAAAATAAAAGAAAAGTATGAACTAAAAGTTATTGGCAAATTTGTCTTTTGCATTTTTTCTAATGAATCAATTCAAAATCTTGACGTCAGAAAAACTGAGTTTAAAATCTTTGGATTAATGCCTCTTGAAGTTTTTTTGTATTTAAAAATTGTGTACGTGTGTCAATATCATATTAAATCATGTCATTTCCCATATGCTATGATGAAAGCTATGTAAATGTTATCGTCAATGAACGTCCATATTTATACCTGTCAACATTATTTCTAACATGAGTACTAAACATTACCTTGAGTTCAACCTTTGCATCTTTTGTTAAGCACTTTTCGGGAAGGTACAGGACGAATTCCTCTTCTATGGATGATGCCATAGTCTGTGCCTGGCCTGTTACAACGTGGACGTCTGTTTTTAGTTTTGTTACGGCCACCATTGACATCACGTTTTCCTCATCTACCTCAAAAGTCATGCGGGCAACGATAAAGGCACCCTTAACAAACAATAACCAATCTTTTTACCAAACGAGAAGTAGTTCCCCAAAATCCCAGAGGGTTTTCAAACAACAATTTAAATTTATTGAAAAATAAGGAAAGCCATCTGACAGAATATTACACCTACAGATGAAATTAGTCAGAAATTGTGAAAGATGGTAGGAAGAGATATCTATTTAGTTGTACTAATTAATTCATTAAGATGTTGACAGAGCAAACACTTCATTTCATCTAATGATATGAACACTTCACTTTATGATACTTAAAAAACTAAGTAGCACTTTGTCTAAGCACATAGGTGGCCAACTTGAAAACAAAATATTTGTGTATTCATTTGTCATTAAGTTAACTATTAACTAAAAGGCGTTAGTGTATGGATATTGTGTAGCATAGTCCATTTTGAACAATATATGTAGATATAACAAGATCAACTGTAAAGACGTTTTCTTAAGAAAGAATAGCTTTCTTCTTACGTTGCCTCCACCAATGCAGACTCTGTGTGTGAAACCAACGAGACATAGATCATCACAAAGAAATGAACAATCCGGTTTAATAACAGCAATATGGATAGGGGACAGAACAGTTTCTCTGGTATGAAATATGGCGTATGGCTTTGTCCACACAGAGCAGCCGTTGGTGTCGATCAGGACGGTGCTTTTATGTATATACATGTACAACCATTGACTCGAAATAAAATACTAACATCAAAATGCATTACGTGAAGCATATTAATAATGCCTTCAACTTTAGTATCAGATATGTTACCTCTTCCGTTAGTTTAATTTCGGTACTTTTGTATTCGTTGTCCTTGGAATCAATTACAGCAACGTTGTCGAACTTGTTCGGGCTCGAATAGATAGGAATCGTAACCAAGACATCAGCCACGCGCTGGTTCACGATGTATTCATACACGTCACTCGTGGCTTCAACATCCGGGGCATCCAGATGTTTCAGGAGCTGCGAGCGTGAGGCAGCGTCAAGGTGAAGGTTATCCACAGACATGGTGCGGCAAAAGAACGAGAACTCTTTCGAGTCTTTGCCGGTGTTGTTGATGGCGAATCGGGTACCAGGAAAAATGTGTTCCTCCGCCGAATGAATCATTTTCCCAAATGTCTTTATCAATCTGAATGTCAAGAAAAGGCAAAGGATAATTTGAAAGAAGATATAAGACAAATGAGTGGCACATATAACTTTATTTTTTCAAAATGTCTTCAATATCGTCATATTTTGTGAAGCAGTCGTTTCATAAACCCGTTTCGTTTTGTGTTATGATGGTGAAAATGATGGACTTAGGCCCATGGTTAACCGTTTGATTTGAAACAAATTTTATCTTGTTACGGAATTGTGATATTTGATAAGTTCATAAAGATTAGTTCAAATATTATTTGATTTCTTAAACATGATTTGATATCGAAAGCTTTTCAAAGATTCATTTTCTTGACAGTAATATGTCGTCAAAAGGTGTAATGAGAGAATTCACTAATTAGACTTACCCATCTTGGAAAGCTTGCCTGATTTTCATCGTGTCCTCAACGCGTATACCCGAAAGGTTCGGACATCTACCTGTCTATATATAAAAATGTTGGACAAATAAAACAGCCAGGTAGTTTGAAAATTGGAACTTGGTGTTACAATCCCCAGAAAGTATTAGTCCTTTGAAAAGCTTGAAATAACAATACAGAGCATGTGTGCAACTAGCTTCCTTTGGATACACCGATCCCAACAACGAAACCTTTTCAACGATTCATGAAATAGCAATTCACAATGCAGATGCCCGCTTCAACCAACATTCTGTATAAGCCATGGTACGCAGATACCTCGTCGACACAAGGTTAGGTTTTTTTCTTCATAGTCAAACAATGGCCGCTACGTTTTATGAGTTGTAAGTTTTGTGGATTTCTCACAAGTGTTGCCTACATATACTTGAGAATAAGTTATATTTGGTGTTTATAAAGACAATAACAATAAGTGTTTTATACAGTTTTACGAAATGTCTACGCTAACCCTTTCATCATTGCAATGTTCTGACCGATACAAGAGTTCACTATAATCATTTCTTGGGTTATCTGTCTAGATATCAAGTGAGGAATACACGCACCTGTGAGTATGGATTTTCAATATCGTTTCCATTTCCTTTTCGTTTTCCATCCATAAACGGAACTAGGTAAATGTAATAGATGATTGGTGTCTATGGCTGGGAACAAAATACCGGACTCGGCGTTAGATTATCATTCACTCCGCCTTGGTCTCTTTGAATGATACGGTCCCTACATCCCTTGCCTGATCACATTTCCAATTCAAGACGCAAATCATCTTTCCTTTTATCTATTCTCCTCGCAGAAAAGTTTACTCAATGAGTGGTAAGTATGTCTTTTACGGGAGAACAAGTCCCTAAACGCTTCATAAAACGGTTACTGAATGATTAGATTAGTTTCAATCAAACTCTTTTCAATCAAGAAAATGAAAGAGGTGGAGAGTAAGAGAGATCATGTACGTTCAAGAGACTACTTACATTATCCTTTATGCTTGAATCGGCGCCACAGAATATCAAGAACTTTACTGCATGCCTCTTATTAGCTTCGCAAGCGTAATGTAAAGCAGTCTTGCCATCTTTCTACAAGAAAGTTATATAACTAATTTAGAAGCAACTCTACATGTACCATTATCGTCACAAACGCAAAACGACGAGATTATAAAAACCGTCATTTGATTGGCTTATTCAATCAACAGGTAATACACAGAACCGGTTTTACATCCCCATATAAAGGATACGTGGTGTTAGCTTTGGCTCTTAGACTTGTAATGGCGAGAGCACAGTATAGGAATATTCGAAAGTCGTAAAAGAAGTCGTGAATTCTGATGCTTAACATAAACGCTTGGGTGGTTTTAGTGTATTAGTTGAGAGTAAGTTTACACGCCTTGTTTGTGGACCTTTTAGGCGCTCGGGGTCTTACCTGCTATTGCAAATGTGTGAATAACGAATGCTAGGAACGAATTTCGTCTTTGACACTCTTGGAGAGTTGATAGCATTTCGTTTAGGAAAACAGTTCTGGGCTAAAATAGTACCACTGGTTGGTATCCATGTGTCATTGCTTTTCGAGATGACGCTTCGATGCTACTTGGTAAGGCATTGTTGCAAGAGGTGTAAAGCCAAAGAAAGAAGAACAATCCCCAATTGTGTTTGCTAGTGGTTCCGTATACACCACAACTTGTGGTATACATTTTCAGAAATTTGCCTTTGAGTCGTCTTAACAGATTAGCGATACATGTATACCTCTATGCTATAAAGGTGTTTTATGAATCTACTTTTTCACAAAGGGTTTGATAGGGGAAAACTCGTCTGTTACCGTATTTCTCAGGTTTGGATTTCCTTCGTATGCAACCAGCAAGGTCATGGTGTCGATATAGTCTTTGCTTGCAGCATAATGAATGGGCCCCATACCCCTCTGAAATGATCGTTAGGGGTTTATGGTTAAGTCATCCATTCATATTTTATGTAATCAAGAGGAAAATATACCCTTTATTCTATTGGTGTACACATTTTCCTCTTCAACTAGTCTGTCTTGAATTTGAACTTTCACAATTTGGAAGAAGGGGAACAAATAAAAGTGCCTCAAAACACAACGATGTCGGTTCAATCTTTGCAAATAAATAATGTCGGTTCAATCTTTGCAAATAAATATCGCTGTTGACAGCTTATTTAATTTAAATAGAGTCACTATATCTTTGTATTTGCATTTGAAACAATGTTACTTATACATGAAGAAGGTCGTTTCCATCCTCTTGTCACGTGATTAAACTATCTATGTCGTGCGCATGGGTAATCATCATTTACTCAATTTATGATGTATGATGTTACAAAAGAACATAAATTACACAGGGAAAATCAAAAGTATTTTGCAAATAAAATGTCTAGATTACAGTATACACCGTGGATAATCCATTTTAACTCAATCCATTCTATGCACGGTATAGACGTGTCAGTTATTTTGCTTCCGGTTTCAGGGCAGGTGTCGATCAAAGCAACGTCAGCATCCACTTGGAGATCCTGACCCCTTTTTAATTGTTTGTATGCGCTTTATCTGTGAAAAAGCAACTTTACATTGAGTTGCGTGATTCACTCTTGATATATATTTTTAATTACTATATACAACTACATGCGATATTACTTAATACTACGTACGTGATCAAGTACGTCCGTTCTCGCTCCTTTCTCTAATAGAAAAGCCAGCGAGCATAGATTTGCAGCCTTACTACAGAAATGAACTGCTGTTGATCCATTCTGAAATGAGATATATCTTCATCATTGCGAATCTTTTCGGTGAAGAATGACTTTCCATATGGTACTTGTAGTCGTGTCACAATTAGAATGTGTAACTTCGGTTGGATGGAAACTACTTAGCAAAAGGAGGAACTGTGAGAATTTATTCTTTGTCTTGCCTTGGAAATAGTAGCGTTTTATCTCTCTCAGAAGGGCTATGCCAGTTCTTATATGCCTCGGTTTGTGATAAGATCATCTGAGTAATTAATGGCTTGTTTGAATAAAGTGATTCAAATGTTCGGTGTCAGGCCTTTTTTCGTTTAAAATGCTTTAACACGGGCATTTTAACGATATATTGCAAAGACTACATCCCATTCATTATGTAAATATTTAGATAAGAGTGAATTGTTACTGGTTATATCAGTTGATACGACCTGACATTGCTTCTTTATTACATACACTCAACTCAAATGTCTTGATAGGAACGTATATAGATGACAGTTGTGATTCATATCTTCCAACTACACCGTGGGTAAGTAACACACATTACCCTGGGTGATTTCATATCATACAATTTACCGTGTTCAACCGTTTTTATTATTCTCCATTGAAACTCTGATGTCCTGATATCTGTATTTGCTACTTGTTTTCAAACTAAATGGGTAGGCAAGTTTGTGTCAACGGTTAAGATAGCTTTGTCATAACCCGTTTTAAACTAAAGTTGCAAAATGAATTTTATTTTCAAAACGTGTCACAATGACCTAACTTTATTTCAATTTGTTTACAACCCGTTATGAAATAAGATTGCAAATTGAAATCAACTTATCAAATCCGTGTTATATTTCAAGATATCGTTTCCAAACCGACACAGGTGATGACTGAAGCTAGATTAAGGTATTTAACAGTCTATGACTTATACTGAACAATATTAACTTTTTCTTCAGAACCCCGGTTAATGTCATATTTATGTTCTCTTTCCATTTTGTTTATGGCGACCTTTTACGTTATAAAGCAATTGTCAACGAAAGTATCTTATCAGCACATGCATTCTTTAGAAGCAACACAAAAAGCTTTGAGATGTAATCAATCATTAGCCTGGAATATATACAAACAAAAACATAACAAATATGCGAGCAAATTACAATCCCTGCCCACAGCACAGACAGTATGCGTTGCATGCATGACTTTTGCTCAATTTGAATTTATGTAAAGACGTTAACTTATACAATAGATGAAAAAACAACGAAACCAACAACAAAACAAAAATAATTATACACAGTCGGTCAAGAAAACTTTGATGATTTCGGGCGAATGGAAAGTTAAATTTTCGTTTAAGCGGTCATATGATTACTTTATTTTCAAAAAAGGCTCACCTCGTCGGAGACATTAAGGTCCACCTTCCCTGATCTGGCAAGACGTTCAATGACCGCCTCATCACAACGCCTGGCCGCATCCAGTAGCTTCTTCTCGTCAGCCGTTGCGCGCATGCGCTCTCTTGCCTTAGACATGGTTATACGTAAATGTACGTCTGAAAATTGAATGTTTCGGACGTTCAATGTTAACGTTTGAATAAAAAATAATTTTGATAAGTGGGTGTCCGACTGATTCATATATTGACCAATTACAGGAGGTCTTGAATTAATAGTCATTTGATTAGTATCATTAAAATAATCATTATTATTATGTTCATGATTATTATTCATATTATTATCATTCCCATTATCACCATTAGATCTCATTAGAATAAAGAGAAATGTATTATGTAAACCATGTTTACCTTTTCTAATTTTTCACAACGAACTCGTTGAAACGTTCCGGCATATCTTTGTTGAGTATTTCGTAATTTACTTTTTATTTTACACATTGTATTATTTACAAACTTTTCAATGAGCTTTTAAAGATGTCTTCAGCTGACAGGTTTATTTATGAGTTTTTCTGATAAGTACAGTCTTATCAGCGTATTCCCCTGCATTCCCTCGACGAATCGTGAATAAAACACAAATGAAAAGATACATGTGAGTACACATACAAATAAAGCTTTATAAGCTTTGTAAACGAGATTCAACCTGTAAAACACCGATTGTTAAACAAACTAATGCAAAGTATATTAATCAATCTCGTTTTTACTTCCTGTATTCGTAACCGATGACAAATATTTTGATCTATGAAAAAGCAATGAGGTATACCCGCCTCTCAAGGATTTCAAGTACGGGACCCTTTTATGACCAATTTCTAAATACCGTATTCTATATTACCCTCTTCTATACACCCTTGTTACGGAGATCTTTAAACGGTCTATCTCACAGTTTGTGCTATGTAGGTACCAAACACTCAACTTGGAGGTTTATTCAGACCACGTCACTAAACAAACGACATGTTTGTTTGTTCTTATTTCAAAGTCGCAGAACTTTTGTGATTTCATTTAAAGGACTAAAATAAGCCCCCAATCCTTTCAGTGCTTTAATTTCCAACTCCCGCACATTGTGATGGTTTGGCATGACGGAAATAAGGTATACAAATATAACGTCAAAAATGTTTGACAATCACATAACGATGGTACATAAATTAGCCGTTACTTAGGTAGTTAAAATCAAGGTTTTTGATTACGAAAGAAATCGTTTAAAGGGTTTAATCTTTCTTCAACATAATTATGCTAAATATCCATAACCTGATAAGGTGCTAACCGTACCAATAATATGGATTCATGTAACTCTAGCGATCTGTAATGTAATTGAATATTTACAAGACCTTTATTTATCTGCACAACTCCTCGACATAATGAATAAAATTGATATCTAACATAAAATAATAAAAGACAGGCAACATAGGTATGAGGTTATGTCATTTATTCTCTTAGAAAATGACGATAAATGATTACAAGTAGAACACAAACAATTAAATACCCAGCATTAGGAAAATGATTACATCACATAATTGAAGTGATGTAAGATTATGCAAATCAAGAAAGTTACATAATCAGATTTAATTATAAATTTCCCCAGCCAAGTATGCAGAAACCCAGTTTTCATTTCAAGGGACATATTAAATGCTCAACATGTTAGACAGTATTTTCAACAGCAAATGTCATGAACGAATAGATCGCTTGAAATGAGCCATTGGTATAGAGAGGAAATCAGTTAATGCTTTGCTTTTTTGGTTGTACGAAATAAACCCCCGCCGGAATAAACACCCACCCTAAAAAAAAGGCGTGGCGAAATAAACCCCCACTCTTATTTTGCACAGGCGCGCTAGTTTTGCATATGCGGAAGAAACCCCCACTCATATTTTGCGTACGCGGAATAAACCCCCCACTCATATCTATTGGGTATACTTTGAAAATTAAAGGTAATCCGTTTGCTTAAATGAAGTGTAACATGTTTAACAGCGGATCCCTTTCATACTGTACTACCAGTGAAAATCACAGGTAATTGTTTGCATTGGTGATGCCTTAATTACCTTCCATGATGCAAACATAATGACAATAATTAGTACTTTTTTATGATTGTGACAACTATTTGGGATCTGAACTAGTTTTCTTTTCACCAACAATGTGCTTCAATGTGTGCTTTATCTTAACTGTGTTTATTGCTATCTAATGTATGCTTGTTCGATTTATATAAATAAATATAAATATTTATTAATATGTTGTTGTCTGTTTCAGTCCTCATTAATAATCATTCACGCTTCAACTGTTTTTCAAATGTGATAATTATCTCGATAGTGCTATCATGGTGAGAAACTATGGTGAGCATGTTTGATCAATATTAATCAACTTGAATTATGCAATATGTTGATTATTGTTTAAACTTAGAAAATTCAGAATCGAATTACGTGTCAATAGTTGGCTTACAGTATGGATAACAGCCAGGGTGGGGGTTTATTCCGCCTATCTGAAAACAAGGTGGGGGTTTAGTCCGCTTTGGGTTGGGGTTTCGTCCGTGTATGCAAACAGTGAGTTGGGTTTTCTTCCGCTATGCCGTTTTATAGGGTGGGTGTTTATTCGGGCGGGGGTTTATACCGGAATTCCGTTTTTATGACGTCTGTTATTTCTTTCACATTGGACAAGTCATGAATTCACCAAAGAAGGGAATAGGTAAAGGACCATTCTTAAAATGTTTGCTTGCCATTTTAATGAAGAACTGAGTTTTGTTCACACGTATTAATAATAGCAATGAAGGAAAACGATTCGTTTAAAGCAATGTAAATGGGGATCCATAAGCAAATTTGTTTGAAAAGAAAGACAGCTGCTCCTTCTGCTTCTATAGCTTTCAAGTAAACTGTTCTGTAAACATAAACCGACCTATATTTCATTTCAAACATCTGGTACAACGGGCATATGAAAATGTCATTCGCTATTTGTTTACATATTGCGTACAGCCAAACTCGTGAATATGTTGTGCATTTGCTTGAAGGAACTTTTAAAATACATTGCATGAACTAATGTTCCTTTGTATCCACGTATGTTCGTGTGAAAAGGAAAGCAAGAGAGGAAGAGAGATAGTGAGAGAAAGAGAGAGAGAGATAGAGAGAGGGGTCAAGTGAGACAGAAACAGACCAACAGAAGGAGTTGGTGAGATGGAGAGTGAAAGGGAGAGTGAGAGGGAGACGGAGAGAGAGTGAAAGGGAAAGAGAAAGAGAGAGATAATGGGACGGAAAATGAGAGGGAGAGAGAGAGAGAGAGAGAAAGAAACATATATACATAGATAGAGAAAATGGAGAGCACACACAGAAAGAGGGCTAGACAGACCGAAAGTTATACAAACGGAAAGACAGAGTCATAGATAAAGATTGAGATAGAAACAGAGAGAGAGAATGAGGAGAGAGAGAGAGAAAAAAAAGAGAGAGAGAGAGAGAGAGAGAGAGAGAGAGAGAGAGAGAGAGAGGGAGGGAGGGAGGGAGGGAGGGAGGGAGGGAGAGGGAGGGAGGGAGGGAGGAGGAGAGGAGGGAGGGAGAGGAGAGGAGGGAGGGAGGGAGGGAGGGAGGAGGAGAGAAAGGAGAGAGAGAGAGAGAGAGAGAGAGAGAGAGAGAGAGAGAGAGAGAGAGAGAGAGAGAGAGAGAGAGAGAGAGAGAAAGAGAGAGAGAAAGAGAGAGAGAGAGAGAGAGAGAGAGAGAGAGAGAGAGAGAGAGAGAGAAAGAGAGAGAGAGATAGAGAGAGAGAGAAATAGAGAGAGAGAGAGAGAGAGAGAGAGAAGAGAGAGAGAGAGAGAGAGAGAGAGAGAGAGAGAGAGAGAGAGAGAGAGAGAGAGCACGTGTATGTGTTATACTACATGTGCTACAATCAGACACACTGTAAATACTATAAATACTTTAAATACACGAATGTCTTTGAATAGGCAGTAGGTTATAGACATTATTTAAAGGGAGTTATTCTTGACCTTTTTAGCCTCTTTCTCGTGATGGAATACCTCCTTCCATTTTGTTGCGAATAGATATATGAGTAAAGGGGATTTTGTGCAAATCGTTACGCCTCAATATACACTATGTTTGGATCCAATTGACTAAGGATGCATAACTCTCCTTTGTCTAACAATATTGTAAACTTGAAAGTAATAACACAGAGCAAACCAAAGTGAATAAATCCGTAATATTGTTCAGGTTCCAACGAATGTATTAGCCCGCACAGTGAATGCGGATGCTTAATAAATAATTCGGGTTTTATTTATAGATTTATCGATAAACTGGTAGGCCTCAAAATGTGGTATGCGAATTCAATGGACTACGGAAGCTACACAACCTTGGTCCAAAAACGAATCAAAATCGGTTCTTGCGTTAAGGTAGAATCATTGTACACAGAAAAGTGAAAGGGTAACTAAATACCCACGTTAAGCTTACACATGCAGTACTAAACGCTCTTAAGGCCTCTAGGTCCGTGGGTTCAAAAGTCATTATATTTGTCCTATATAAACCATTATTGTCGTAGAAATCATGCCAGTGCAATACTCAAATATCACTTACTTGCTAATTTATTTATAGTTCTTTAATCTGTAATTGGGAATATATATTCCATGTCAACATAAATGTAAAACACAAATATGAACAAGGCCATTTTGTCTCTTCTAACACTACACTGTTGCACTTGAGGAACTATTTCACAAACAGACAATACCTGTTCGGCTGTACCTGATCAATAAATCTTCTAAATGCGACTCCTGATCAAATAGACACGAAACCGCTTTATTGGCGTCAAAAAGCTTCCGGGTACAGGATTTTTGTACAACCCTTTACCAAACGCCAACATATCGACTTTCCCAAATTGAAAGCGTTTGCAGACAACATTTTAAAATCTGACATAATTGAAAAATAATCTTCTGATAGAGCATAAAACATTGTGGGAAAAGGAGAAATTGTTCGTTAAGAGCAATAGCGCCTTTTCCAACAATGATTTCCAGACTCGTGTGCAACAATCTGGTCAAATGTCGTTATTTTTTGGCAATGGGCTAAGTGTGATGGGATTGTTTTTTACATCAGATCAACAAATCGTCACTTATATTACAATGCCTGTCTCACAATGAACTGGGATATTACTGATCAGAGAGGGAGACATGCCTTTATGTATCAAAGTTTATTTCTATGTGTGTTTGTATGCCTTTCCATTTGTCTATGTCTACCTGTGGATACATATATGTGCGTGTGTGAGTTTTTGTGTATATATGAATAAATGTATGTGTGCCTATATGTATGTTTGTCAGTTTATGTATAAATGTATGTGTGTCTATATGTATGTTTGACAGTTTATGTATAAATGTATGTGCGTCTATGTGTATGTTTGTAAGTTTATGTATAAATGTATGCGTGTCTATATGTATGTTTGTCAGTTTATGTATAAATGTATATGTGTCCATATGTATGTTTGTCAGTATGTGTATAAATGTATGTATGTCTATATGTATATGTATAAATGTATGTGTGTCTATATGTATGTTTGACAGTTTATGTATAAATGTATGTGTGTCTATATGTATGTTTGTCAGTTTATGTATAAATGTATGCGTGTCTATATGTATGTTTGTCCGTTTATGTATAAATGTATGTGTGTCCATATGTATGTTTGTCAGTATGTGTATAAATGTATGTATGTCTATATGTATATGTATAAATGTATGTGTGTCTTTATGAATGTATGTGTGTCTATATGTATGTATGTGTGTCTATATAAATGTAGGTGTGTCTATATAAATGCATGTGTGTCTATATAAATGTAGGTGCGTCTATATGTATGTATATGTGTCTATATGTATGTATGTGTGTCTATATGTATGTATGTGTGTCTATATAAATGTATGTGTGTCTATATAAATGTAGGTGTGTCTATATAAATGTATGTGTGTCTATATAAATGTACGTGTGTCTATATAAATGTATGTGTGTCTATATAAATGTATGTGTGTCTATATGTATGTATATGTGTCTATATAAAAGTATGTGTGTGTCTATATGTATGTATGTGTGTCTATATGAATGTATGTGTGTCGATATGTATGTAAATGTGTCTATATGTATGTATGTGTGTCTTTATAAATGTATGTGTGTCTGTATGTATGTATGTGTATCTATATGTATGTATGTGTGTCTATATGAATGTATGTGTGTCTATTTGTATGTATATGTGTCTATATGAATGTATGTGTGTCTATATGAATGTATGTGTGTCTATATGTATGTATATGTGTCTATATGAATGTATGTGTGTCTATATGTATGTGTATGTGTCTATATGTTATATGTGAGTCTATATGAATGTATGTGTGTGTATATATATGTATATGTGTCTATACGAATGTATGTGTGTCTATATGTATGTGTATGTGTCTATATGAATGTATGTGTGTCTATATGTATGTATATGTGTCTATATGTATGTATGTGTGTCTATATAAATGTATGTGTGTCTATATGTATGTATATGTATCTATATGAATGTATGTGTGTCTATATAAATGTAGGTGTGTCTATATGTATGTATATGTGTCTATATGTATGTATGTGTGTCTATATAAATGTACGTGTGTCTATATGTATGTATATGTGTCTATATGTATGTATGTGTGTCTATATAAATGTAGGTGTGTCTATACGTATGTATATGTGTCTATATGTATGTATATGTGTCTATATGTATGTATGTGTGTCTATATGAATGTACGTGTGTCTATATAAATGTATTTGTGTATATATCAATGTATGTGTGTCTATATAAATGTATGTGTGTCTATATAAATGTATGTTTGTCTATATAAATGTACGTGTGTCTATATAAATGTACGTGTGTCTATATAAATGTATGTGTGTCTATATAAATGCACGTGTGTCTATATAAATGTACGTGTGTCTATATAAATGTATGTGTGTCTATATAAATGTAGGTGTGTCTATATAAATGTATGTGTGTCTATATAAATGTACGTGTGTCTATATAAATGTATGTGTGTATATATAAATGTACGTGTGTCTATATAAATGTAGGTGTGTCTATATAAATGTACGTGTGTCTATATGTATGTATGTGTGTCTTTATAAATGTACGTGTGTCTATATAAATGTACGTGTGTCTATATAAATGTATATGTGTCTATATAAATGTACGTGTGTCTATATAAATGTACGTGTGTCTATATAAATGTACGTGTGTCTATATGTATGTATGTGTGTCTTTATAAATGTACGTGTGTCTATATAAATGTACGTGTGTCTATATAAATGTATATGTGTCTATATAAATGTACGTGTGTCTATATAAATGTAGGTGTGTCTATATAAATGTACGTGTGTCTATATGTATGTATGTGTGTCTTTATAAATGTACGTGTGTCTATATAAATGTAGGTGTGTCTATATAAATGTATATGTGTCTATATAAATGTACGTGTGTCTATATAAATGTATGTGTGTCTATATAAATGTACGTGTGTCTATATAAATGTATGTTTGTCTATATAAATGTATGTGTGTCTATATAAATGTAGGTGTGTCTATATAAATGTATGTGTGTCTATATAAATGTACGTGTGTCTATATAAATGTATGTGTGTCTATATAAATGTAGGTGTGTCTATATAAATGTATGTGTGTCTATATAAATGTATGTGTGTCTTTATAAATGTATGTTTGTCTATATAAATGTACGTGTGTCTATATAAATGTACGTGTGTCTATATAAATGTACGTGTGTCTATATAAATGTATGTGTGTCTATATAAATGTACGTGTGTCTATATAAATGTATGTGTGTCTATATAAATGTATGTGTGTCTATATAAATGTACGTGTGTCTATATAAATGTATGTGTGTCTATATAAATGTAGGTGTGTCTATATAAATGTAGGTGTGTCGTTATAAATGTAGGTGTGTCTATATAAATGTAGGTGTGTCTATATAAATGTATGTGTGTCTATATTTATGTTTGTCAGTGTATATGAATGGATATAAATGTAGAACCTCCACAAAGCTTCAAACCGAGATATACTGTTCATTTACAAAAGGGTTATGCGTATTATACACATTCTGGCGTTGTTTAATGACAATGGCACGTCCTTTATAGTGTTCCACTTTATTCCTATCCCAAACAGACCTTAAATATATGATGTGAAACGTTTAAACGTGACAATGAAGTATTTGACTTAATAGTCTCAATTGGCAGGGATATCGGTCAAACAGTTATTCATCTGACACGAAGCCAGCGTCCATTTAGAGGTGTGAAATAATTGATAAACAATACAAAACATTGATTTGGGAATCAGTTGTTTGAATGCATATCTTTGTCAATGCTTACTTCACCAAAATCGGTCAGCCCTTTATTAAAATAGTTTGTAATACATTTACAGCAACTTGCAAAATATGTATAAAAAATGAACATTTTCGCCTGAATAGTAACCATTCGACATGGTTAAATCACAATTCGACTGTAATATATTTATTATTCTTTATGAAATTAGTAATGATCATGTGTTTGAAGCTCTTCTCATGTTATGTTTTCTTACCTTTTCGTTACATTTTCATATATATATGAACAATACAATACAATACAATATGTTTTATTCGTATTAAAGGCCTCTGGCCCAATATACACACAATTCACAATTTTAAGTAACAAAGGAGTGGTTTAACATTTGTGCTCTCTAAAAAACAAAAATATCTCGTTATGACGTCGTCATTCATAAACATGTGTAAAACAGCAACATTGTTTCAGAAGGAGAAATAACTCATTATGCAATCAAAGTAAGCGAATTTGCGGTCATGGGTTTAAGCATATCATGACAAACATTACAATGCAATGAAAATACGAACATGACCCACACATATTATCTTGACAGTCATGATAATGCACACTAGTACGTGGAAATAATTTTCTCATTTTGATGGATAGAACACATTGTTACAGAAGGAGAAATGGCTCTCTGTGAAAACCTCTCCTTCTGTCGCAACGGATTATGTAATGAAAGCAAGCAAATTTGGAGCCATGGATTAATGCATGACATCAATTAACTTTATTTCGATATGGTTTTGCAAAAATAAGCGTACCAGAAAAAGGAATATAAGCATATCATAATACTATGCAATGAAAAGACGAATATGACCCACAAATATCTTCTTGAAAGGCATAACAATGCACAATAGTACGTAAAAATAATTTCCTCATCTCGATGGATAGCAACCATTGCTACAGAAGGAGAAATAGTTCATTGTGAAAAACCTCTCATCCTGTCGCAGTGGATGACTATACAATCAAAGCAAGCACATTTGGAGCCATTTGTTAATGCATAGCATCAACAAACTTCATAACAATATGGCTTTGCGAAAAATATCATAACACAAAATATAATGCAATGAAAAGACGAATATGACCCACAAATATCATCTTGAGAGTCATGATAATGCAAACTAATACATAAAATAATTGATCAAGCAAGTGTCGCTATCGTTAACTTATCTTTTCTTATTTGAAATGCAATGTGAATGAATTTTGATACCTTATGTATCAAGTTCGAGTCTTTACTAGACATTAACATAATAAAAGTATTCTTATCTCTACGATTTACAATGATGTTTCCTAAGATGTCTTTTCTCAATGTTTCGTAATTCATGCATTCCATTAGAAAATGAAATTCAGTTTCGACAATTGAAATATCGTTTTCAGAGCAAAAAGGGCATAATCTCTCATTTCTATCCAATCCTATATGTCGACCCTTTTCAATCATAAGCTCGTGAGTAGAAGTCCTAAATCTTGCAAGTGTTCTTTTGAGCGGATATGCCAAATCCATGGAGAGGTAATGTTCGGGAATTAGCAGTGATTTATAGTATCTATACGAGTCGGCTTTAGAAGTATTTTCAAGAGATTCATACCATTTTTGCAGATAATTGTCACTAAGCCTACGTTTGAAAATTGAAAGAAAAATAGTGTGGCTCCCAACATCTTGTGCAATCCAAACATATCCAAAGCCTAACGAAAAAAGAAGATTTTTCACATGATATACCCAAGTTTTGTCGACCTGCTTCATCTAGTCGTTTTAGCATATTGTAACATTGGTGAGGATATCGTTCAGTGTCCATGTGAAGAAGTTTAATCCAATATTTGATACATTGTGTCATATAAAATACACATAAGGGTTGACGGCCACATTCTCCATACACAAAAACATTAGCAGTCTGTGGTGGTAAACAACAAAAGCGCTTGCAAAAGTTCAATTGTACTGATTCAAGCTTTTCTATATATTCATACCCCCACAGCTCAGCTCCATAACACAAAATAGGTCTTACCATGCTATCAAATAACTTGAATATTTCGAATTGTCTAAATTGACCAAAATTCATTTGATATCGAAAAATACAAGCGATGGCTTTATTTGCTTGCTTTACTGCACTCTCGTGCGTTTTAGTCCATTTAAGTTTCGGAGTCATATACATTCCGAGATACTTATAGATTGATACAGTCTCAATTGCCTTATCGTCATAAAACCAATGTTCATAACTTCTTAAATAACCGCCATTTCTAAAAACAATAATTTTAGTTTTATCCAAATTTACTTGCATATCTACTTCTTTGCAGAATTTAGCAATGCAGTTTATTTGTCTTTGAAGTTGAATAGCTGTGTCACTTGTGCTCGCAACGTCATCTGCATACAACAGTGCGTATAGGTCGCTAATATCTTCAGAGATGAAAGTTCCTCTTGGAAAAGTATTCTTCATATAGTCAATCAAATCATTAATGAAGAGACAGAATATAAGAGGACTTGACAAACAGCCTTGTCTAGTTCCCATATTACATTTAAAATAGTCTGATAAGCCCTCTCCGACTCTTACACATGATGACATATTATCATATAAGGATTTAAAAACATTCAAGAAGCGACCATTAATACTCTTCCGCTGTAAGGAATCCCACAAAATGTTATGCTGTATTGAATCGAAAGCTTTCGAAAAATCTATAAATATACAATAAAATCTTCCCTAGATTTTGACAAGTATTTCTGTATAACAGATGAAAGTGTGAATATATTATCTATAGTAGAATATTTCTTTCTAAAACCGGCTTGTGATTCGTCTATTATTTTGTTATCTTCACACCATTCGTAAAGCCTATCATTCAAGATGCACATAAAAACTTTGCACATTGCATCTATTAATGAGATGCCTCTATAATTGTTCGGATCATGCAACGAACCTTTCTTATGGATGGGGATTATAATACTTTTCCCCCAAGAGTCAGGAACAGAACCTGTTGAAAATATTTCTCTAACTAATTTAGATAGAAAAGGCAGAATTGCAGACGACGTTTGCTTTAAAAAATCGATTCCGATCCCATCAGGTCCTGGAGATTTCTTGCTATGCACCTTTTTTAAAGCTTTAATAATTTCTTCTTCTGTGATGTTACAGTTTAATCTGTCACAGTTAACATTAACGGATATATTTACAAGATCACTATTTTGAGCAATGGTAGGTGCTACATCTACATTGAGAAGATTCTTAAAATGGTCAAACCACTGACTACTTGAAATATGGGAGCTTTTGGTCTCGCTACTAGTATATGAGTTCTTAATAACAGACCAGAATTGTTTTGGATTGGTACTTGAGGCTATCAAAAGTTGACGATTCTTATACTCATGAGCAGCTTTTGCTTTTTTGCATGTACTCTTAAAAACATTTCTAGCTTGATGAAAAGCAAGTAAATCAGTGGCAAAATTTGTTACCCTAAACTGTCTTAACAACTTATACTTTCTATGCTTAGCTTGCGTGCATTCATTATTCCACCAGGGGGGCTGTTTTTGCGAAGGTCGATAAGAATGATTTTTTTTATTCAGTGAAGAAGCAGATTTGTACAAATGATTGAAGTCAGATAACATATCCCTGGCGGAACATGTTCTTAATTTATCGTAGAAAGCGACGATAAGTTCATTGAAATTTCTCAGAAATAATTCCTTTTCGGATTCCTTCCAACTTAATCTTAAATATTCATTAAGAGGATCATTTAATTGCTCCTCGTTCGCTGAAGTTGCTCTATTAAAAGTAAACGTACAATAGAGATATGAACCATATTTGCCAACTCGCATATATTTGGCAGTGCCAAATCATCGAAATCTGGAAGCGTTTGCCATTAAGAGGTGTGTGGTATAATCGAAGTGTTTTATCATTCCGTTGCATATTGAAGACCATTATGCGTCTGGTGACTGATGTATAAGGGTAAAATGAGGTGAATGCACACTTGTCAATGCGTCCAGAAATCAAGCTATCTTTGGAAAAAGAACCCTTGTTGTGATCGCAATAAGTAAGGCCTCGTCAAACGATGTGATTTATTTGAAAGGAAATACCTTATTCTTTCGATATCTGAAGGATCTTTTGAATATCCCATTATTTATTGGAGTAGCAGACGACTTTGTACGAGTGGTACGCGGATTTTCCATTTTCCGCGAGTTGTAACCCTTGTATATACAGTTTGCACATCATAGTTCTGACCCAAGGATAAATAAAGGATAAATAAAGACCCATGAGAACGATATATGTTGAACCCGTCTGATTTTGACATCAAAGTATGACCTTGACATGGAATGCAAATTAAAACAGACAGGAAAGAAAGCAGGGGTATATTGTGGTGGACACTTGGAAAAAGGTTTTAACTACGCAGCTTTAACAGTATTACGAGAGAAGAGAAAACTGTTGAACAATTTGGCCTTTGATCTCTCAGTGTGACCTTAAAAGGGTAGGTGGAAATTGACAGGAAGGGCAATAACTACATGCCAAAATAAACTTTGTTTAAAGGCACATCAAAGGAGAGGAGTACAAATAAATTACTGAAAAAAATATGGAGTTCTTTTATTATGTTCATAAAAGTCATGAGAATTAGTTTAGGAATGCATTGAGGCCATATTAAATAGACTCATTTAAATTAGTTATTTTGTACTTAAAATATAGTTGTCTCCAATTCAATCTTGTTAATCAACAACCTGATTGTTTACATATTCAAAATAAAGAATTCTGATTGGTCGGTTCAAAAATGTGTGTAGCAACTGTCAAGGTCAGAGGTAAAGAACCAGGAAATCGGAATTACAAAACTTGCTAATCTGGGTTATTTCTTGTTTACTTTCACATTTAAGTTGTGCTGATGGTATTTTTTGGTGATAACTATTTGAATCTGGCCAAAAGTTTACCAGATAATATAGTTTGATATAGCATTAATCTCCTTTGATGGGCCTTTAAAGTTTGAAGTATTTAGCTGAATTAGATATTACAGATCAGGGACACAATATGCAGACTAACATTATCATCTTCATTCAATATTGGCATGTTGTGCTTTTCTAACAATATTCTCTAATTATGTATATCTCATGACTCATTATAATTCATTTGCATTTGCCATATCCTGTGTATCTGGTTTGAGAATGATACAGGTAAGTGGGTGAGTCTCTGAATGTTTATATCGATATTATTCAGAAGGTAATGTATGGTACAGGTCGATATCTATTGGAATTGAATAAATAAGAGACACTCAGTATTGAAAAACAAAACAAGGTGTTATTTTATATTTCGATGTATTGATAGTACTTTCTTATATATATGACATACACATGCACTATACCTCAAATCAATTCTTTCGTCATCGTTCTTTAATACGTGTTTTGTCACAAATACCTGCGGATATCGTCATACCAAACTTAAGAAGCTTTTCATTCATTGAATTTGGTCCTGATAATTGTCTAATTTTGACGCACATGAGACAAAATACATAAGAATACGTTAAGCTAAAAAATATGGCTCTAAAGAGTTTGTTTTATTTTATAGTATTAGTTTCTATCCAATTTCTAAAGGAAATGAAGGGTTTCATTACATTTGGTACTGGCGGGTAACTGGCTCTTTCAATTGGTACAATTAACGTTAATATGTTGACTATTTAGCAATGCATCGGTAAGAACCGTTTTCCATTTGGGCCGCCTTGGTTAAGCAGTACAACGGATAATCATGAAAAGTATAGTAGTGAAAAACAAGACACAAACAGTTATTGAAGGTTGTACATATTCTTTTAAACTCAAACTCATGTGTCTTTATCCACATCGATTTCAAATAATCGTATAGGGCAACGTTCGATTTGATCGTTGATTCTGATTGGTCAATATTCGAATACATTCAGTAACAGCCAATCAGATATCAGAATGAGAGTGTTTATTAAAGTAATTGCATGCTCATCAATTATATTTATCATTGGACCAAAGATGGTAGCCTGAGCTTGTTGGAGAGTTAGATGCTCTAAAGGAAATATTCTCTCATCATTTGTGTTTTTGGACGAGCAATACTTAAAGATGTTTTTGATAACCATTCTCTGCTGATTGCAAAGGACAAGGTGCGGTTTATGAAGCATGATTCAATGCACCTTGTCGATCTAATCAAAACGTAAATAAAAAATAATTCCATAAAATTTTCAAATGATACAAATACATTTTTGAAGAATAAGAATTTTAACAACAAATGGTACGGAACAACAATGCTGTTGGTAAATGTACTGATGCCAATAAGTAGAATGCACAGCTCAGCCGCAAAACAAACACGCTGTTTATCCTCCATTCTCTTAAACGACGTGTGTGTAATCATTTTCTCTCGATGAACAAACCGTCTCTTTGCTTCACTGCGAAGGTACGCCAACTACCCATGTACGTAGGTTTAATATTGACGTGCTTTTGTCACTTGATCTGTCTTTATGTTCAGAGGCTTCCATCACGTGACATCATAAACATGACATGGCTCGCCGATGACGTGTTTATTCTCTCCCGCCATATATACGACAGGAATGTCCAGTTTTAAGTACATGTGTCCATGTGTTGCCCAGACAGATTCTCATTTTGGTTTTACTATTCTAGTAGTGTTACCTTCTTTAAATAAAAATATTATTATTATTATTATCATTATTATTATTATCATTTTGTCTTCAAGAGAAGCACAGCTACATGATGATGGCAATGACAGTTGCCTAGATAGTGCAGCCTTGATGATATAGCAGTATGGCGGCAAGAAAATGTACAATTACAAACAAAGATATCATACATTAGATATCTCTGTGCCATTTTGAGACAAGCCAGAGTTGACTTATGTCAAAACCCGACGAAAACCTTTACGAAACTTTGGGTCCCAAAATATTGGATGTACTTGTTAAAAAGCAGTTTGCCGTCTGATTTTGTGATAGTGCATACACCACGCAATTTGTCTGATCTAACACCATATTGGATCCAGGAATGCATGTATATTTATGTACAGGCGCAAACATTGATTTCCAATGCGTTGTTATGTAAAGGCAAGACCAGAAGTCACGATGTTTTTCGTTGTATGAAGGGTTAACCAACGGGTTTTGGGTAACAAAGGTGTAATCTTGATATATGTCATGTTATTGCCAATTAGGTTGTTTGAGCTTAACTCTTGTATCTTAAGTTCGTGATCCAACATAAATGACCATTGCTTTTCTTTCAATTTATTATTTATTAAGAAAGGGCGAATTTGTGGTGCTGCTATTCCCTTCATCAAGAGTTCTGTTCGGATTGATTCTGTGTTAAATAACATAAATGAAAAACAGTAGTAGTTCTTTGATTGCTGAGTGAGTATTAATTAATTTGGAATATTTTCATCTTAACTTATGAAGTTTCGATAACTTACAAAGAAAACAAATGAAGATATTTATGTACCTTAACCCCCTATAACCCATGTTATTAACCTATGTATGTCGAACTTTTTATTGTTTAAGGATAACATGCTCTCATAGATTTAATGACAACATTGCATTCCTTTATACAATGTACATTTAATGATCTTTAAATCACCCTTATGCAATTTAGCCAGAAGTTGTATGCACGTATCCATCCGCAAGTGAATATCTACATTGTGTAGCGTATGAAGAAATCATCTCATTTGTCAACGCTGTAAATTGGTTGGCTTTATGCTCATAAAGTGCCGACAGGCCTAATAAAGAGTTTGAGTTTGAGTCTTGTCTTCTTTTTTTAAGAATTTGCATTGCATACGACGAATGTGTTGAAGGAGGTTGTTGCTTTTGATCAAACACTCTTAATTAAACCTTTGCAAATAGTGGACTTCGGCCTAATGAAAGCTTTTCTTGTAAGATTAAACTGAAAAGGAAGATGAGGATGTTAAGGTTTACTAAATAGTTTTCTTAATAAACGATATTGCTATCCATTTGTAGTTTTTTTTCTGCAAACATCTATTGTTGTTTTTTTAACAAATGATTCGACGAAAAACTGACCAATTATAGAAAAAGTCGTAAAATATTTGAAGATATCTATTTACCTTTAGGGTCGATCAATCGCCAATAGAGAAACTGTCCCTTAAGATATTCGAACCTGCGAATTATCAAAAGATTACAAAATCTTATAAGTTTTTTTTTCTTTGCTGTTTTTATAAAAAAAAGGTGATCTGTGCTTCCCTTTAATCAAAGAAAATCGCGTAAAAAGCTTCCTATATAACCAACAAATGCTCATACAATACTGTCTGTCCATAAAAGATCTCTGAAACATTTCTTCAAGGTTATCGAGAGATTGATCAACCTTGGTTTTAGGAAGCCGTCGAGTATCCGAAAAAAAAACCCTATAAGATCTTTGCTAAACATTCATTAGAAGTAACGGGTCACATGTTATTTTTGTTTTTGTTCTTTTTGTAGCCAAAAATGTTTAAGACTTCAATTTTTGATATTTAGGGACAGGGTTTCACCGATAAACGCTTCAAGGTAAATTTATTGACACTAGTAGTTAAATGGATATTAAAAATTATATTGTTGGTTTTACGATTAATTAATGTTAGGACAGCATCAGTATGGCATCACCGGATTCTGAAGCCCCTGTGAACATGGTAGATACAAATGCTTGTTTACTAGATGTTTGATAAACATAAGCCGAATCACTTAAGTATCGTATCGCATACCTTTCAATAAGCACCCATGTTACGAAATTTAGTGTGTTAACTTGATGTTTGTTAAACGTTAGGCACATATATAATTTCTTTCTTTGATTTAAACCTTAAACGTCCATGATTAATTGATAAGTTTGTTTATAGATTTCTGATTGACATAAAACTATTCTCTTAAGTGTAGAAATGCCAAAATTTTCAAGAGAAACCACGTTTATTGCATGTAATACGCCTGTTTGTTTAACTTTTGACATGTGGCGATGGTCCGAAGAATAGTTTTGTTTACTCGATGTTTATTTGCTGAGAGGAAGACAAGAATAACTAACGTACCGCATTGGTCATTTAAATTCCTCAAGGGTCAATAGATAATTATGTGTACTTGGTTTTTCATATATGTAGGGCCCACTTTAGTACTGTATCACATTATTTTTTGCGAACGTCCGTGATTATAAATAAATTGTTTATTTGGTGTTTGATATATGTAGAACTCGCTTGAGTACCGAATCACATTATGTTCACTGAATGTCCATGATTATAAATAATTCGTTTACTTGATGTTTAAAATATGTTAGACTCCCTTTCGTTCCATCATCGAATGTCATTCTCTACCATGCGGCCATTATCAAGAATAATTTGTTTACTCGATGTTTGATATCTGTTAGACTTGCTTTCGTACCTTATCGCACGCGATTTTCTACTATGCGGCAAAGTTATAAATAATTCGTTTACTCGATGTTTAATATATGTTAGACTCCCTTTCGTTCCATCATCGAATGCCATTATCTACCATGCGGCCATTATTAAGAATAATTTGTTTACTCGGTGTTTAATATATGTTAGACTTGCTTTCGTACATTATCGTACGCCATTTTCTACTATGCGGCTATGATTTTAAATAATTTGTTTACTCGATGTTTTATATATGTAAGACTCCCTTTCGTTCATTTTCGTATTCAATTCATTCTCTACTATGCGGCCATGGTTAATAAATAATTCAACTTATCAAAGTCCCTTACACCTAGATGGACACAAGACTCATTTTCCAAACGTGAACTGGCCGTTGCCAGCGGCAACAGGCCCCGCCCCTGGTCCCACTCCCACACCAGGTCCCGCCCCGGGCCGGGCCCACCAGGGGGCGCCCTGCATGCCGGTCCCCGTCTGCACGCCCATGTTATTATTCATGATGAGGGGAACACACCGCCGCCTATTCCAGTCACAGCGCAGGTACGGGGAGCCACAAGTGTTAGAATTTTGAACACACGCCGGGCGCCTCTCGTAGCGGTAAATCCGACGGGTAAAAATGTCGTTAATGCCATCGATGACTAAAAGTCTGCCGAGGCCCATCGTGGCCAGGGGCTGGTGCGTCTGCTCGCCCACGATACGCGGGTAGTCACGTGACGGGTCGATTCCGCGCATGCGCTGATTGTTTCTAAACTCCTCCCACAGGCAGTCGAGGAAGGCGTGGTGGAGGTAGAATAGCGGGTCGTAGGAGGCGCTCTCGATCCGGCTCATCTGCTCGCCGACGAACACGTGGACGTCGTTGTGAATCTCCTCCAGGTTTGAGACGTCCGGGGCGTTGGGGTTGGTGATGTCGGCGATTATACGCCGGGACATGATTGCCGAGATGTCGCCGGGGTTCATGAGCCGCCGGTCGTTGCCGACGTCACGCCGTAACGGTCCAAACGCCGTTGACCAGAATGAAAACGGACCTACGAAAAAAAATAAAATACATGTTTAAGTTTTTCTTTTTATTTTACAATATGTATTACAGTGTACTCTAATTATATCGACATCGAGTATCTCGATTTTCTCTGATGACGAAAGATTGTAAAGTTCCGTTGGGGCTTTAGTAGAAGATTTTTAAAGATTTTCTCATATAAGGCTTAGTTATACTGATGAGCCCCTTTCAAAGTCCTATAACTCCCTAAAGCCCCCAACGAAACTTTGCAATCTTTCGTCTGATTATGCCCTTTAGCAAGAGGGTCAAGAAAAAAACATATCCTTCAAAATTTCCCCTTGGGGAGCAGGGTCCTTCCTGGCCCAAGGTTTATTGTCTCACCTTTTTTTCTTTGGGCTTGTTGTCGTTTTGAGTTTGTTGTTTGTTTGTTAAAGGTTGTGAGTTTTTAAAAGTGGTCTTGGTTCATGGCCTACAACAATAGATAAACGACTATCTATACATACCCTCCGAGACCTGTCCGTTGGCTGTACCCATGAAGAGGGGAGAGAAGAGGATAGATTGTCGGGGGTTTGCAAGTCCGTCTTCAATGGTGTTATCCCAATAGGGGACCGTGATGTTGGGCGACTTCTCGCGTAGCGCATTCTCGAACCTGGAACGGAATGTGTGTGTGGTTAGTTTAAATAAATAGATAGATAGATAGTTAATTGGTAAAAATATGTAACACTAGATGGTGTCAACAATTTTTGATTAAGAGATGTAACACTAGATGGCGACAACAGAGTCATAGAAATTTAAATCAAACGTGCATTACAAAAGATAAAGTTTTTGTTTATTATAGCGTCACCCCTAGTGAAAGGGCTGACCTGTTTGGCTTATGACTTTTCACTGAATATACTACCATGCGCCTGCCAATTCTATCACTATGCCAGACTCCTAGAGGATATTAGTCGGTAACCATTAAATTTAACTAGCTCGCGGCTCACGAACCGGCCATTTTGGAACAAATCCCATGAGTAACATTCTATAGATAGATAGAGAGATAAATAGATATATTGTATTTGGTAAAAAGATATAGCACTACATGGCAAGAGCAATCGTTGGTAAAATGATATAACGTTACAAGGCGACAACCGAGTCATAGCAATATAAAAAACGTGTATTACAAAAGGTTAAGTTTTTGTTTATTATAGTGTTTGTTTATTATAGTGCCACCCCTAGTGAAAGGGCCAGCCAGTTTGGCTTAGGATACACTTTTCACTGATTATACCAAGTACCCCTCAACTTTTATCACTATGCCAAATTACAATTTATCTATTACAAATGCATAAATGTTGATAAACCATAAAAGCTCACAAAATAGGAAACTTGATTTCCCCTCATTTTCATTTTGGTTCTCATTAATGACAGCAGTATCCATGGGTTTAGTATAAGTATTGCTTGTCTTCCTTGGTTGTCATCCCACATTTTATCAAATGCTTTTCGCTTTTACGATGGTGTCCGTCAAAGAAATGGAAGGAGGAGTACCGCTTTTATTACTGTTAATTCACGCTGGTCAGGTTGAGTTGAAGACCATGGACCCTCTGTAAGTCAGTCAGGACTTCTACCTCTACTGTACTTTCAAAACTGCCACAATCGTGATTATAAGTCAAGAGGATTTAACTTGTTAAACAATAATATGACTTTGGTTTCATTATTTTACTTTCTAACATATACTTATTTAGTTGTTAATTGATCATTTGGCTTAATGATTGCTTGTTCCATTGATTAATTGCACATATTTTACTCGAGTCACAACACTCTCACGATTGTCAATGCTACATTAGTTCGTGAAGATATTTCTTTAAAAGATAACTATACTTTACAGCAAACAGTTAGTTAACTATGTACTTACAGCACAAGGTATACACGATGCCATCCGAGAAAGTTTGGTCCACCGTGAGCCGACAGAGCTGTGTTCAGATGATGCAGGGAAGCAAGGGCGTCAAATTTGTTTGGGGGAACGCTCTGAAATAATAGTATTTGATTTGAAATGATAATTCTTAAAAATATCTTTATCTTAATATTGTTTATGAAACGCTGAATCACGATGGTTGCATGCAACTTAGTGCTGATGGTGATTATGCTCATGAGGAGACTAACACGAAAATATTAACATTGTCATCGGAGAGTACATGTACATGTATACTGGTGATGATCTTCATCGCACTGATGATGATGATGGTAATGATTATAATGATGCTACTGATGATGGTGATGATTATAATGATGCTACTGATGATGATGATGATTATAATGATGATACTGATGTTGCTGATGAAGATGATGATTCTGATGGTGATGACGCTCCTGCTGCTGTTGTTGTTACTGCTGCTGCTGATAATTACAGTGCTGCTGCTGCAGCTGCTGCTGCTGTTGCTGCTGCTGCTGCTGCTGCTGCTGCTGCTGCTGCTGCTGCTGCTGCTGCTGCTGCTGCTGCTGCTGCTGCTGATGATGATGATGATGATGATGATGATGCTGCTGATGATGCTGATGATGATGATGATGCTGATGATGATGATGATGATGATGATGATGATGATGATGATGATGATGATGATGATGATGATGATGATGTTGTTGTTGATGATGATGATGATGATGATGATGATGATGATGATGATGATGATGATGATGATGGTGATGATGATGATGATGATGTTGATGATGATGATGATGATGATGATGATGATGATGATGATGATGATGATGATGATGATGATGATGATAATGATGATGATGATGATGATGATGATGATGATGATGATGATGATGATGATGATGATGATGATGATGATGATGATGATGATGATGTCGCTGATGATTAAAATGGTTGTAATGATGATGCTGTTGTTGCTGCTGCTGATGGTGATAATGATAATTATAGAGGCTGTTGTTGCCTGTGAGGATTCACACTTATAACCAGCAATTTGGAAAAGTCTATGAAGCATTCCGATTTGACGAAAGCTTATGTTGCAGCTTTGCACCAACGCTATATGTATACCTTTTAATATTCGTATAAAGTAAAGGACGGCAACTATACTTTTGCGTGGGAATAATGCTTTTTGTGAATCAGCGCCTTGTTCAAGATCAAGGGCGCAAACCAGCACTCGATTGCTGGTTCCTTAACTCTCAGTCGGGCGAGACTGTGAACCGAGGAACCAGCATTCGAGCACCTGTGATAATCTGGTCGTTTTACGAGGCTCAGTTGTCGTGAATGAAGCGCCGGAGCGAAATAATTAACGGAAACGATGCAAACAGAAACTAATGAACTTTACACCTAAAATAGACGGACGAGTACTAATTATAAACCCAAATGGTAAACAAATGCCTATATTTAGGCAAACTTCCTGTCCTTGGCCGCTGTGAATGAAAAGAATTATTGCCTTCCGCCCGAGACCTTTCTCGTTTATCACTTGTTATGCCTTCACAAGCTTTGTCGATGCGACTTATAATGTTGTTTCAAAACGAAAAAGGTAATGGCAGGGACACTACATTCTGATCGTAAATCGGAATTTTGGTTTTGGTAATCTTTGTTTGCCGATTGCTTTTGAATCCATTGGTATTTGTACTGGTTTGTACGGATTAGAGAGTTGTAAATAAGTGAGGGTATATTATTACTGTTCAACATTCATGAACCCTTGTAGTGCTGTAACCGACTTCTAGCCTATACAAGCAGGTTAGATCGAGGTCAGCCGCAAAGGAAATTGGCGAGTACCCTGTTATCTAACCTGTTTGCTACTCTGAGAAGCTTTGCTCATCAAAATTAAGCGGATTATTAAGGACTTGGAAAGCAGACGACACAAAATCTTTTTTAGAAAATAACCCAACATACGAAGGATTAATGCATTTAGAAACAAAGAGAACTGTTTCAGACCGTCTAATGTGTATGCCTATCTATTAATAGCAACAAGGCTTTATTTATTTGAACATATAGCATACACCGGGGTCATTACAATAATTATATAACTATATTTATTAAGTCTTCTAATGTGGGTCTAGAGAACTAGTATTATATTACCAAACCTATGTTCTTCTCTAAAGAATGTAATACACAAGTGCGTTTGAATAGTTGAGGATTTAGACAAAACTATCAGGATCTTTCACAAAGTGTGCTGAAAGACGAATAGAAGCATTGCAGTGCTAGGCAGCTCCCTTTAGTTATTCTTATCAAAATGTATCGAAGAGGAAACATTGACAAACCTATAGATACAAATCAGTGTATAAATTAAAGTCTGATAAATGGCTGTCTGTTTTGAATTTTACAAAACAATGACTCCGGGGTAAAGCTTTTGTTGTTGCCTCTTGTTGTTGTTGTTGTTGTTGTCGTATTTTGAAACTATTCATTCCGACCAATCAAATCGCTCAGAATTTGTAGCCCGCCCTTTGCCTATCGTGTGAAGCAAAGTGGAGCTAATAGATAGCGGGGGTACCGGTTTAGTTACAACTATTATACACCGATAAACCAAATGCTTACCGTGTCCAGTTTGAGTTGTCGAATGGCGGTGTGGAAGTTGTTCCGCTCCTGATCAGACAGCATACGATACTCTCGTCGCACCCGAAGCTCTCCTTCGGGTGGAAGGTAAAACAGTGAGTTTAGCCAGTTCAGAAAACGGGGGTCAAGCGATCTGGAAAAGATATGGACAATTAGAGAATAGATGATAGGCGGAAGAGATTCATGTATTATCCGGTGAGCAAATCAGATTATGGTTCGAATGCGAGCCTGATAGCTTATTTCATATAAAAAGCCAACCATCAATTCTATTCATGGTGTACCTAGTTTGAATAACATTACATACAAAAATATACCACCTCCACATTCGGCGTGAGTGCTGGTTATGATCCAAGAAGCATAAACGAGACTGATAAATCTAAGTTGTAAGGACTTGTTCCACAATCGATGAGAAAAAGGTAAGTTTTAACAGTAAACATTACATACCTGTCTATGGCTGACATTGAAGTCTGCTGGGCGCTGATATCACATGTCGGTAACAGCATCAACACGAACAACAGGCACGAACTGAGTGAACACATCTTCTGCTGGAATAAACATAAGACGGAGGGTTTAACTTATTTTCTTTCATACACTCATGCACTAATTTCACGAACTGAGTGAACATATCTTCTGCTGGAATCAACATAAGACGGAGAATTTAACTTATTTTCTTTCATACACTCATGCACTAATTTCACGAACTGAGTGAACACATATTCTGCTGGAATAGAGATTTGAAGGATAGTTCATACGTATTCTATCTTATACAGTCATATGATATTGTGAGCAAAAGTGGTGCAGAGCTAGGGCGACGGGTTCATGTACCGATGGTCCCTGGTCCGAATCCCCGGGACTAACCCACAAATCGACGCGAGTACTGGTTTAGTATCCAGGAAGAAGTCATCGAGAGTGGTTCTGAACAAGATTTAAGCTTCCTTCACAATTGATGTATGGTAAATGGTAAAATAGTTTATGGAATTTGAAAGCTTGTTCGGTTAAAAGATTATGTATTGCTACAAATGAAGTATATGCACACTTCGTTTTCAGTAATGTGACCAATTGTGCTCTAGCTTACCACAATCTGACCAATGAAAAGAAGGCCTTTGGACATTTTGGGTCTTAGCCAAGCTCAATCTCCCCCTTTTAGTTTCCTGCTTAGAACAAACAGTAAATTCAATAGCATTGCTAAATAATGATGTAGGATGGGAACATTGGACCTGGATGACCACATCGGCTGGAAAAGAGATAAAGACAGTGCCTTATATTGGTGTAGGATGAAGGACATAAGAACTGAGAGGACACATCTTCTGCTGGAATAGAGATTGCAAAAGTCGTTAAAATGATGTAATGTGAGAAACATAAAAATTTGGACAATTTCTCACTTTACAAGATTTTTTAGTTCAAGTGTTTTTGAGAAAATTCTTCTTACTGACATCTTGTGTCAGAGGCATTATTTAGAAATATAATTGGTTCGCTATAAGACTAAAGCAAATGTTACACAAATGCGAAACATTTGTCATAGTATCGCACTGAACACTCGATAGGTGTCTGAATGACTTCCAGACACCTCTTCAAAGTTATAGTGCACTTATTCGTCCAAAATGTTCACGAATTCACTGATCAAAGGAATAATTGAAACATGTAGAAATACTCCTTTTTTAACCCGCAATGTTTCAAGGCTTTCTTCACTTAGACAATACATCGAACGTTTCCATTGTTTACATTTCAGGATTATATATTTAGGTTTTGTCCATAGCCCGGATTCAAATTTTGAAATGGTGTAATAGTCTGATCACGTGTGATTCAGCGATAAAGTTATGCCATCTGATAATGCTTGTTGACATACAAGCTGCGCTGGAAAAGCAGAAGACTTCGGATTTTTTCTAGCGGTTTTAATGGGCTTTGCTATATAAATCCCGTTTGCCATTACATACTCCCATACTAATCTTTTATAGACTCCAGTGTACATAACTACCTTCTACTTGTAACAGCGTATCAATGATTCAATACATTAAGTTATCCATCTCTCTATGCGTCCTTTACGTGAAAAGCGATATAAGGACGTGGCGACTTTCAACCGCTAGAAAATGAGAAGGGTCTTGCTGCAAATATCAACCACGAGGGTACACCATAAAATGAGGAGAGTCTTGCTGCAAATATCAACCACGAGGGTACACCATAAAATGAGGAGGGTCTTGCTGCAAATATCAACCACGAGGGTACACCATAAAATGAGAAGGGTCTTGCTGCAAATATCAACCACGAGGGTACACCATAAAATGAGGAGAGTCTTGCTGCAAATATCAACCACGAGGGTACACCATAAAATGAGGAGAGTCTTGCTGCAAATATCAACCACGAGGGTACACCATAAAATGAGGAGGGTCTTGCTGCAAATATCAACCACGAGGGTACACCATAAAATGAGGAGGGTCTTGCTGCAAATATCAACCACGAGGGTACACCATGAAATGAGGAGAGTCTTGCTGCAAATATCAACCACGAGGGTACACCATAAAATGAGGAGAGTCTTGCTGCAAATATCAACCACGAGGGTACACCATAAAATGAGGAGGGTCTTGCTGCAAATATCAACCACGAGGTTACACCATAAAATGAGGAGAGTCTTGCTGCAAATATCAACCACGAGGGTACACCATAAAATGAGAAGGGTCTTGCTGCAAATATCAACCACGAGGGTACACCATAAAATGAGGAGAGTCTTGCTGCAAATATCAACTACGAGGGTACACCATAAAATGAGGAGGGTCTTGCTGCAAATATCAACCACGAGGGTACACCAATTTCTTTCTCCAAGGAGGAATTCTTGAAGCCTTTATAGAGGATTTATTTATAAAAGAATCATGTAAGCGGTTGAACGCTGGAGTTGTATTCTTTGATTTATTGGAAGAGAAGAAACTGCGAAATGAGATGGAAATTCAAGATGGTGTCAATGGAAGAAGTGGCGCTGAAGAGAGAAAACGATGTTTTGGCACTTCAAAATGAACTAAGTGCCCTGAAAGAAGAACTTTATAAATGGGAATTTTAGAATTAATGTTATTGAAAGATTACACCCGAGAAAATCATGATGAGAAGTACAAACTTCTTCATTACATTTGATTAAAGCCAATTTAACAGAAAATTGCTTACTATTTCATTTATTCTTTTGTCACGAATGTTTCTGAAGTCTTATTCAGCAGATTCATTTAACTTAAGGAATTATATAGTTTAAATGTTTACCTTGTGTTACATTTACATCAACCACGATATATAGGTCAGAAACGCACATAAAAAAGGACACAGATTACATATTCATTATTGTACATCGAAACGGCTTTATTGTCGATCGTGTCCATAGTTGAATGATATGCTTCATTATTCTGTCAAATTACAGTGTGGCAAGCCCATGGGAAAACGAGCCTCTATAGTAAAACCTCTTTATCAATCGGAACTATTCGGGTATTTCCGTGATTCATTTTCATTGGATCTGATTCCAGATTTCTTCGTTCAATGTATATTTGATGGCAACTTTAAATCCCGCTCACATTGATCTTTGATACTCTTTCCTAAACTCTTTACCACCTGCAGACGACATGTTTTTGATGAAGCAGACGACTTTAGAAAAGCTTTGTAAATATGTCAAAAATCAGTCAGGTCCCCTGTTGTAATAGGTGAAGGGATTGAAGAAGCAGTGTGGCAAACGGATACATTGCTTGTGGCAAGCAATTTCAGCTTTTGCAACAATGCTTTTTCAAAGTCGTCTGCTGCTGCAAGACGCAAAACTGTGGAGTTAGGTCGTAATGTGTTAAGCTTAAATGGAAACTTAAATACCCCTATCCTATTGATAATTCATCTAACAGGATCATTTCCAAAAGATGTTAAGGAGATGAGTTCGAAGATATAATATGGTTTCTCTTTAACTCAAAAGAAGATACAATTCTTACTTATACATAGCCATTTGATAACACATCTACGCGCATTGAAAAATAATCGAAATGAATACAAGTGACTAAGAAATATTGAAGCTAAAGACAGTGGGCCGTTTTTGTTTAACTGCAGTACATTGAGTCGTTTTCATGTATACCTAAATAGTCTCTTGGTTGACACTCGTTTCACGATTTAACAAACAGACCGTTTTAGACTTTCAGAAATACTAATTTTAAACAAAAGTATGTGTGAAAACATACATCTTTTAGGCAAATTACTAAAAAAGTCAATAGTACGGCCAAATATTGAGCCATTTTCTTAAGTCTCTCAAAGCCAATTCTAATAGGGCAGACGTTTTTGACAATTCCTCACAATAAAGTTAATTTTTTATGATGGGTGCTTCCGTAGACAATGAATCGTCCATTGTTGCATGTTTGATGACGAGACAAAACGCTGCTTGAAAAATTATCGCTTGTTGAAAAGTATTAATGAAAACCCTTTGTTAGTGTTTAATTGCGACTTTATATTACAAGCGCCGATGAAACACCGCAGTCCATTGACGCATAGCCATAGACAAAGGGTAGTATAGAAGAAAGAGTAATTATTCCAAAATTAACAATCGCGCCGTTTTGCAGGAGGGATAACATTATAAAGTACATCTGAACGATGTTTATCCCATGGATTGCTAAGTTATCTTATTAAAAATATATTTTGTGTCGTCTACTTCCCAAAACCTTAAGTATCTGCTTAATTTCGATGTGCTAATATACTCAGATAAGCAAACAGGTTAAATCACAGACCAGCCGCCAATTTTCTTGGCGGCTGGTCTGGATCTAACCTGTTTACATAATCATAAAGTCGGTTCTGGCACTTTAAGGGTTAAAAGAGTTCATATTGAGAAAGGTTAAATGACTCATAAATGATTCATCACGGTGTTTTAACGGGGTTTCATACCTTTAAAGGTCTTAGTGGAAATGCAGCTGTTTTCTGAAAGATGCCGTTTTGTTAGTTTAAACTTACTCACTTTATATCCATGTTGACGGAAGCTTGAAGCATATTACATTCACCCTCAATGACGGCTCTCATGATACCAAACCAGTTCTAGCGTCGATTTGTGGGCTATTCCCCGCAATTGTCGGCAATTTCCAACTCGTCGCTAATTTAACCCTTTCACAAACAACACATTTTCGACTGTCCCAAATTGAAAGAGTTTGCAGACGACATTTCAAAATGTGATAAAATTGAAAAATATTCTTCAGAAAGAGCAGAAAACCTTGTGGTTAAAGGAAATATTGCTCGTTACGAGCAATTTCTCCTTTTCCCACAATGTTTTCTAAAGTCGTCTGCAACAAAGTAGTCAAATGTCGGCATTGTTTGGGAAAGGGTTAAATCGAACCCGAGACCCTCGATACAAGACGCCTTTCTGTTGTTCTTGCTGTAAGAGGTGCTTCCCATTGTCACAAACATTTCCTGTGTAAGCTGCAATATTTGCTACATGTGCGTTACAGGTTCGCTTGTTTGAGTGAAACTGTTCACATTTCGATGAATGGTCTTTAAATTTGCTTTCTGAATGTTTATGCAAAAACCTACCACATCCGGTTGTATATTTTTGTGGAAATGAGAATGCTTACATTGTTCTCAAAATGTGTTACTCTAAGTGAAATAATTTGACAGATGAAGGTTTTAAGTGAATGCATTTATTATTGTGTCACAGTGGGTTTTTTCACCATTGTATCTAACATCTTTCAAAGTAAAGACGAACGTCTTCTTCCTTTCGTTCAAAATCATATCATTCATCAACAGGTATGTAAATAAAAAAAAAGAAAATGCTAAAAAATATAGTAAAAAAGAAATTCAGTTTTACGAAACATTGAGTTAACGAGAAAAGGACTGTTTTCTTTCTTAAAAATTTACATTTTCATCGATTAATATGGAAACATTACTATATAGAATAATAAAAAAAAATCATCTACAGTTGGTTGTAGATCCTATCAACTCAAACAGATAATGCTGAGTTTACATAATTTGCTAATTTAGAAAGAATCATGCTCCGTGTAATAAATGCATATAGAGCTGTGAGCGACGACGTCACACATTAATCATCCATATCTTTGGCTCGTACTTCTAAATAGGATGCTGACAGGAAAGTCATGCGATGAATTCGTAACTTGCTGTAAGCATGACATGCAATGTGCCAATAATGGCCACTGTGAATGTTTTTTTGCACTTTCCTGGAAGCATGATTCTAGTGAAGGTTTTTTCTGTTACGAATGATATTTTCGTACTCAATCTATCTGCAGCCATCGGGTCAATTCCCTCTTACGTGTATTTGTAACATGTCCAAGCTTAACAAGAGATTTGACAGCAAAAGCAGTCTGAAATAAAATACTTATCTCTAAGGATATACGGTGCATTCAATGTGAATATTGGGTGAATTGCATATAAGCCTCTGACATTTTTTTTGACATTACCGTCTTGGGTTTATGTCAATATGAGATATAATGGAGTGAGTATTAACAGAAGCCTGTGTTTATCTACCCATCTTAGACAAATGTCACCTAAACGTGTATTTAACCTCAAAGAGAAAGGGAATGATTGCTAAATCTAGCTATACTAGATAGGCATCTACGAAAGAAAGATATGATATGTTCCTCTTTGCCTCTTAACAATGACTCGCTAGGATCTATGGACCAGCAGATGATAATTTCAACCGGATTTAACTTAGATCTGCATTACGACCTTTCATTAATCCACATAAGGCGCGCAAGTACTGGTTATTATCCAGGAAGCAGAACCAAGAGTGATTAATCTAAGTTATAAAAACAAATTCAAGAAGCGTCAATATATTTAAGAATGGATAGTTTATATGCAGTCGATCTCAAAAGCGATGTTACGCCTTTTGTCCAAAATACATGTTAATTCACTATTTAAACACTTTAAACCATAAAAAACGGTCTAGTTTTGCTTTAAATGACTATTCTTCAATGTGTGTCACATATTAGTACATCTGTTCTGCAATGTTTAAGAAACTGATTCTTAACTTCCAAATTTCCTCACATCTGTGAACAAGGACCTTCAACATAACGTATTGCATAAGGGACAAATCGTTACAAACTAATAGATGATCGAACAATGGTCATACACCATACACATATACGCTCGGCTATTTCCTTCAGCCAATACAAGTGTGTGTCGAAGGGCAATATGTCAAATAAACACCGTTGGCGAAATGACCACTGCACTCTTAATTATGGGCGGATGTCTGACGAAAACATGTAGACCGTCCATCGCGCAAAATTTCCAGATGGCGTAGGTTGACCTAATACTTAACGCAAGATGTTGAAACATGTAAAATATAAGCATCTGACAATGTACTGTTGTAAGGCGGGAACAACACAGCGTACAATTCCAACATAGATACATTAAATGTATTTTAAAAATTGTTCAGTCTAACTCATTCATTTCTAACACAAAACATTTCTTCAAATTACCTACATGCTTATATAAGATATACATTTATAGTGTAAGTATGTTGTATATTGTTGGCCCTGTCTACGTATTTTCTGGACATACCTCGTAAATGTAAGTATTGGTCAATATGCAACGACTTTTGCAGCTTTTTGTGTTTAACATAAAACAACTTAAGACCCTATGTTCAAATGAACCCCGTTTTCCCCCAGCGCCGTCATAATATGTCATTATATCGCATGACGACATTCTTTATGGTCAACAGGCAGTGTTTGATGAGTGAGGACGATTGACACGTGATCGGTCGTGATGCAGCAGTTAAAAAGGGGCCAATACCTATACGTCTCTTGTCAAAACCACGCTTCTCCGTCTGAAACCGAACAAGCGTAATTTTGTCGAAATTTCTTTTTGCAATAAAGGCAAGATATTTGTTTTATTCAATCTTACTTGATTTACAATAGCCATGGAAAATCTAGATATAGCAAACACTGCATCAATATTGTGTATACACATGGAGTATAAAATAACATTGATAATGGCAAAACAAATAGTTTTTTCTAATCCATTTTCAAACAAAAACAGAAAAGGCAAATAATAATTGAAATCTTAAACTCGTATTGGGTTAACAATTTACCGAAGTGTATTGCTACACAAGTGAATTTTGACTTCAAGAGCGCAAACACTAGGAGAAGTTCTTGGGCGAGATAATGCAGAGCCTTGCCTTGTACTGATGTAATCCAGGAAAGCCGTGAAATAACAGAGAAGCTGTTTGCACAGTGTTCAATCCCATAGAAACGAACACACAACTTACAAAATTTCCCCAGGAGACTGAGTTAATTATTCAAAAAGATATCCAAACAACATTTCGTCCGTAACTCTTTTTTAAACTGTTCTTGAGATACCTACAAAAAGGCACCATACTAAATACGTACTGTTTATTAATGTTTTCCGAGCAAAAGCGATTCGTGCTATCAATGTGAGACAATTTGAATAAACCAAATGAGATGAATCAGCAGGCTGCTCAATTGCTTAGGTTACCATGCTGGTACTGCTATGTTATGAATGAAAACCAGTTCGAGAAACCATTGCGACATGGTCAGACGTAAGGGGTACATGTACATGCTCATATATGACAGCTCAAATATCGGACCTGACACGTTTATTGCCAACGTATGATCTATGCATAACGGCGATGTCCACTTGGGATGAGACTAATGGAAGCTATACGTGATGTGTTTGGCCAGATATCCCAATAGTTGCGAACTATTTTTTATCATATGTTGCTTTTATATTGAAAGCGGAAGTATATGTAATTGTTCTGAAAGTCAAATTAGGGAACATCCTTTTCTCCACATATTTAAACAAAGATTAACCTTTAGAGTGCTGGGTAATTTTCTTGAAATAGAATTTTGTGTCGTCTGCTTTCCAAAACCTCACACATGTGCTTAATTCTGTTGATGAAATATACTCAGAGTAGCAAGCAGGTTAGATCACAGGCCAGCCGCCAATTTACTTGGCGGCTGGCCTGGATCTAACTTGTTTGCAAAAGCATGAAATCGGTTCCAGCATTATAAGGGTTAAATGATAATTTCATACAGCAATGACAAGAACAAATTACTAACTCGTCAAGAGCAGATTCTTATTAATTATTTTCTGAATTTTGATTTCATAGTTTTTTTTATAAAATGTAAATATAAGAAAATACAGATTTTGATTTTATAGGTTTTTATATAATAATAATATAAGAAAATGCAGACAGGCACGATGTTTACTATACAAGAACATTCTCCCATAGGCTGGAGGTAGAATCAAGACGCTGGCACAAACCAATGCCAACACCACGAAAGGATCGCAAATGTTTATCTTGTGATACTTTGGAAGACGTATTTGTTTTTATCATCGAATGTCTTCTCTACCCTCATATCAGAAAGAAAGGTAAACAGTAGAACTATTGGACTTTTGAAAGCATCCAAATATTGCTAAATTTTCAAGTATCACGAACACAGAAACTAAAACAAAACAGAAAATCTTAGCAGTGTTCGTATATAAAAGTTTCGAAATAAGAAAAAGAACTTTTTACAATACTGTCCAATAAGTTTTACTGGGTAACTTGTTGTAGATTGTCCTATCTCTGCTACCATTTTGCTATGATTATGTACATGTATATGTTAATGCCTATGGAATCCTTGTTTTATTTGAAGTTGTTTATATGTACTGATACATGTGTGTCTATCTAGTCAAGTGATGGTGCATGTATGTACGTGGGGGTATATGTGTATTCATATAAATTAACAAATATATGTGCATATATAAGCATAAACCAATATATGTAAATTCTAGTCTTATGTATAATTTCATAAAAGCAATTAGCTACTCGCAAGAATAATGTTAGCAATTGTTTTGTGTTTTGACCTTGTCTTAACCAGGACCGTGCTTAACAATATTGTAGCTTTCATTTTGTAAAAGACAACAATCAATATCTTTGAATCGATACATTAGGCCATATGCAAATAAGTACAAAAGTAATAAACATTCAAGAGACAAATCATTATCGTGCTTAGCCTTAATGTAGGATATTATTGTAATATATCAGTTTTCAAAGTGTTCCTTAGAGATATGAAAACAAAAGCAGCAAAGTAATGCCTGTAGTCTCTCATAAAATGAGCACTAAAGAGCTATTGGTTCTACGTATAGTGTGTGCTTTATACATGTAAACGTAATACTGATATGTATAATTCAGGGTTACAGTTTTCATTCATTAATACAAAAGCCATAAACGACAAACGCATCAACACTGGAAAGTGGTAGAAACGACGTTATGTTATGACTCAGACATTGTACCAGCTTTCTCAACATATTTTCGTTATGACAATTGTGTGTTTTTCTACAACAATGGGTTTCTTTATATGGTTGTTGCAAGTTAAATACATCTTTATCTGACAGACTCACTGCATGTGACATGATAAAGTCACGTTTAGAAATATTGATGAGCCGACAACTTGAACTGGCTTACGGGTCGTATTTTGTATGGCTTATCAACACGTCAACAAAAACTAGGATAATTACGATGTATTACATCATGAATCACACAATTGTTGTCAAGTACCGCTAAATACAGGGGTACTATTTGTAAAAAGGCAAAAAGGAGCATTGGTATGCAAATTTACCACCATGACATACACAAAAATAGATGCTTTTAATGACACTAAACCGCAAAACCACAAAACAGCAATACGAAGAAGCATGAGAAAAAAACTAGCCAAAACTTTTTACTCGAATATTGTTTAACCAGTCTGCTGAAATCATGAAGACATACATAAAACTTGTCTCTTCTAAATAGAACATTAAGAAAAAAACGCCAATGCATCGATATCAAAACCCTCTTGAATGATCTCCGTATACTTTGTTGATGAGACACGAGAAAAGGAAAAGCAGTATATCAGCTTTCAAACATTGTTGAAATGCATTGTAAAATCATTGCGACACATCTGACAAGTTTTTATCTCAATAGAACATAAGACTGTATCAAACTATCATTGTTCAAACATAATTGAAGCATTCAGAAAAAAATCATAAAGACATATCCCAATCGATGTCCTCAATAGAACACAAGAAAAGAAAAAACACTGTAGCAGTATTCAAAATGATGACGCCATACCTCATTATTTCTCTTATAAAACATGAGAAAGAAACCCTCAGCCATGCAAAAGCAGGTGTCCACATAAACCTTGGTAGTGCTTTACCTCAAAAAAGGATATACTATAAATTATCCCATGCCATTGAGGATGTTTATCATTTAAACTTGATTTATAGAACCATCGAAACTGTCGGGAAATAATTTATTTAAGGAATATCTCTTAAGAAAGCCAACTATTTGAGTTCAATACCTTACCCATGCCAACACTAGGTGCAACTTATTACAGTAAGTTAATTTTGTCAAGGCGCATACGAACCAGCATTGGAGGCTCAACAAACTCTTATAACGGTTTGTAATAATGAAACACAGTCATCAAAGTATTGTTATTTTAATAATTGTTTTACTCTTGCATGTATGTATTATATAGCAAAAATATCAAAACTCTTTTATAGTTTAATCTATCTTAGGATCCAAATGATTTAATATTCGGTATAAACTATGTTAACTCTGACTATTTTATGTGTACTTGTTTAATAAACTTTGCACTGTTTTGTTGAAACATTCTAAGACGACATATTTTAACCATTATTTGGTCATTAAGCTTTTTATCATGTCACGAGGCCAATTAATTGACCGATAACAGGATGTCGTATATTATTTTTGAAATCCGTCACTAGATCACTTGATCGCTGCGCGCCCCTTTCAGTATTGAGTTTACGTTTTTCGTGCTTTATATTCAATTGTTGCTTGTTTATTTGAATCGATAAAAGTAACAGGATCAATAGAATAATTGGTGTCTTTGAATAGGAAAGGTTATCAGGCTCGGTTTCGGATTACTATCCGATTCACCTTCGGCTCACCGGATAATATTCCTACGACTTGCCCAATAACAATTTCGATTCACAACACAAATCATTTTTTCTCTATATTCAGACACCGGTGACAGTTGAGACTTAATGTCTTTTGATCTGACGACGTCTGCACAATAACGTCTCCTTTTGACGTGCCAACGTCTGCAGCTGTCAACGTTGGGTTATATCATAACTAGAGCAATTTAAAACGCGTGCTCGAAAGTTTATTAGGTTTGCGTTATGAATGAATACAAAGTGTTAATGTGTTTCGTTTCGTCAATGAAAGTCGGTTTCTATCATATATATCGACTCTGTCAAACTAAAAGGCTGACATCTCCTTCATTAGAATAATAGAAATTTCGGTCTTAAATTTTGACTGTGTAGAAATTCCCCAACACCAACATTTTCTTTTAGTTTTCGTTCCTTATTAACTTAATCTTGAAGGTTTGTTTAATCGAAAAACCCGTCAAGATGTGTGTATCAAAGTGTAATGAACAGAGATTAATTAGCCTGAGCGCCTCGACAAGTTATATAGTTGTAAATGAATGTGACTGTTTATCATGCTCAAAGCAATATGGTATTCTGATCAAAATTGGTCGCCATCCAATGTTTGAACTTTGAATGCGATTATTTTGATTAAAATATTGAATGCCGAAACTTTTATTATCTTTATGTATTTGTTCAAAAACTCTAAACCTGGTCTGGTAAGTTCATTTCTCTGGAATTCGAGATTCCCATTGGCCGTTTGTAACAAAGAATAAACTTTGCCCAATCAGAACGTCTATCCATTGAATATTTCAAATGCTGAGCCAATCCTGCATCCCGTGTTAAATATTAGATGAACAAGTCCAAGTTAAAATTCAAACAATTTCTTAGTGAAACAATTACATGTTGTTGCTACATACATAAGTACATTTAAGTACGAATACTATATCTAATCATGATTAATTTAAGTTGAATTGATTAAGTATCCTACAATAATGGAAGCATGTGTGACATCCCAACAGCTATATTCCGAATCATGGATGGTGTTTGCTAAATAAACAAATGTTCCTAGTATACATACAACTCTTCTTTTCTGCCGTTCATTAAAAGCTTAGATGTATCATGATGGTCGTGTAAAGGATACCTATGGTAAACCAGTCATTTTAAGATTTCATTATTTTGGACAAACAACTAAGAAATGGTATTCATTTTCTACAGATGAACAAGCTGCTGTATTTTATACCAGGGTGCTGTTTTATTAGACACATTTTGATAAACCTTTGAGTTAGTTAAAAACAATATTCCCTCTTATTTCGTTATTTAGGAAAGAAAAATTGCAAAGTAACACGTAATGTAATTGTCTCTCCGAGATGCTTCCAATGGCGTGTCACATTACAATATCGTACTTTTGTCTAAGACGATATTCATACAAATCGGTTTTGACTTACGCAAATATGTTCTATAGTTGTTAGGTAAAATGTTGCCCAGGTACCATGTATCGTTTTACTAAATAACTTAAGGAAACCAGTTGCATAAGTCAAAACTGATGAACATGGATGGTGTCTTAGATAAAAGCATTATATCGTTACTTGACGTGTCACTGGAAGCGTCTCGGAGAGACGAATCCAATAGTATGGTACTATGCAATATTGCTTAGCCCAACATCTAAAAAAAAGGGAATATTGTGTTGAACTTACGTGAATGTTTAGCCTAATATGTTTATGAAAACGGTAGCCAAGTCTTTTGATGCAAACAAGTCATTACAACGTCAATCATAGTGATAGTCGTAAAAGGCTGACTATTTAATTAAAACAGTTTATCATAATTATGAATGTTCTCGAAACCCTTTGAGCTTGCCCAAGCAGAAAAAAAACCGAGCGACTGCAAATAGACATTAGCATTCAACGTATTCATCAACTAAAAGGGCTTATTCACAGATATGAAGACATGTTTATGTTGAAATGGATTTCTTTAATACTGCACAGTAGCTGTACTGTTATATGATATGCACTGAAGAATGGTTACTAAAAGCAAACTTAGAGCGTTTTTAATGCTTTAAAATGTGTATACATGGAATCAAAATGAAATTCTAATCCACAAAGGTGTCATCGCTTTTAAGATATACTGCATATAAACTTATTGTCCATATCAAGATAAATTGGCAATTCCTTGATTAATTATGCTTTCAATCGCTACTTTTAATTCTGTATCAAACAGCAATACAAAACTATTTGGTTTCAACGACATTTTATTTTGACTTTCAAATGTTCTCTTTTGTGAACAAGCACCTTTAAGCTTATACATCTGACTAGTGTGGTTTAGAATTCACGGCTGAAGCTCCCAGAACAAAATCTATTGAACACTTCTACTCCATGATACCTTAATTTGATACATGTACATCTGCATCGACAGTCTTCATAGAATCGATGCGTCCAAGGGATAAATTGATCTAAATGAGTCTTTATAACCAAGGCAGTGAACATACTTATTGGTTTAGTGGTGGTGATTGTTTGGAATACCAAACAGCATGCAATAAGAAGCCAAGTCACTTTAACAGTTTTAGAGGAACTGATGTGTACATGTACATAGAAAATTGGTGTCGTAAATTGTAAATGGTACCGGGCATGGCGTATGGATAGTATCCAACAACCGTCTATTCTATTATCCTGTTACCTTCTTGTACATGCACATTGGTTCAAATGAACGAACAAAAATTAAAAAGAGAAAAAACGCGAAGAAAAGAGAAACGAAACAGAAATCGATACAGACAGGTGCGCGCAGCGATCACGTGATCTAGTGACGGATATCAAAAATGTTATACGGTACCCTGTTATCGGTCTGTAAATTGCCCTGGTGACAGGATAAATGGTGTTTATGAATATATTTCTCCTAAAATCGAAACAAAACGTATCCAATGAATTTCTTTTCATTCTGATTACCACAAAACACGTTTACATAGGAAATCTGTACGTGTGCAATTGTAATAAAAGCAAAGAAAAATATTCCATTTTTAAATTGATATACTTTCCTGGCATTCGTCATACACAGCTGTTTGTGAGTTTGGCAAACCAATAAATGTCAGATGTAATAAAGGATTACGCCATTTACATATTTGTAAGTTATTACACACGAATTAAAGGTCGTAATGTTGCCATGCATGCTATTCTGGATAAACTTTGAAGATGACAGACTTGCAAATAACCTGAAGAGTACTAATTGTATACGTTGTAAACTCGACGTTAGATCATTGGCCCTCCTGATTCTTACATAACGACACTCAACTGCATCGTATCTTTAATGGAATTCGTTAGAAACCAGGGTACCGTATTACTAAACAAATTAAGGAAAATATTTGCGTAAGTCATAACTGATAAACATGGATAGTATCTTCAATGAAAGTACAATATTGCAATATGACACGTCGTTGGAAGCGTCTCGGAGAGACGATTCCAATGATGTGTCACTTTGCAATATTACTTAGCCCGATATTGAAATAAGCGAACTGTTGTTTAAGACCTACGCAAATCTTAAGCGTAAACTGTTTAGTAAAACGGTACCCAGATACATGTAAATGTACGTAACTAAGGAAAACGTTCAGATTGCATCCCCTGGTAACGTCTCGGGACAACTGTGAGAAGATTACGATTTTTCAAAATCAGATGAAATAGTTCGGAACAAAATGAATTTAACATAGATGCAAACGAAAGGCGCAATTGTACGTCTCGACCTTGTTTGCTTTCTTGAGTTTTGCAAGATATATTTAACGCACAGACGACAACCGTGCGATATGTTTCGGTTCACCAAAGCATTCGCTTTAATGCACTTAGTCCTTCATTTGCATGCGCAAGATACGGTTTTCAACTGTATGTCAATGTGCTACGAGCTTACATGAAAACATAGACATCAAAGGGCTGCGATTTATTGCACGAAACATACCTTACAACGTTAGCTAACACAGCACGTTTTGCTTCAGACATTATGAACAAACACTGCTTGCGTTCGGGTCTAGACCGGGTCATATAAAAGTCTAACGCACAGGTACTTGACAAAGCCAAAGGTATTACTGCTAAGCTAGGGAAAACCAATAATACTCCGTAAATATGCGTTGAGAATAATTCATACATAAAATTTCAAGCTACCCCTACCAAGCTTGAACCCATTCGGAATGGGCTATGGAATGTATAGTTTTGTATAACTGTAACGCCTACCGAGGTCGCCTACACTTGATAATGTGCGTGACAAAAGGTGTCGATTATCCTCTATTTATTTGCCGGCTGATAGATGTATGAGTTATGGATGAGTTATGGATGGGAAAGACGTTGATCTCGATGTTAAATCAGTAAAAGAACACCTCATAATCTTCCAAATTGTTATTATTCCCTCAGTCTTTCGCTTTGTTTCGGGATCTTTTTGCAGTATCTTACCAGGGCGACAATAGTATTTCCGATGTATTATGACTCATGAACAAGGGTTGGGTTTTTTTTTTTTGGGGGACCTGGGGGGAGACCCAGATGCAGGTCTGACTTTCCTATCCACATTCCCAAGAAATGGTCATAAATAATTTGAAAAGTATGAAATCCATACAGTTTGTAACCCGCATCATCATACCTAACGCCCAATTACATAAACAAAACGAAGACACTACTGACGTCAAAACATATATTTCTGTAAATAAAAACAAAGATAAACAGTGCACGTTTATAAATAACTAACAATATACACTTCTTATGAAAATATATATCACTAAACGAACCGACTCAAAATATCAAGCGTGACATAGATTCAAATAGACGTCGACGGGGAGAGAATGTACGTAAATTACGTAAATTACGTAAATAACGCACAACGTGACAATAATAACGTTAGAGGTAATCCTACCGTATAAGCGAAGTTAACGTAATTCCTTTCTGACAGACAACTATATCAAGCACACAGATTGATGTCATCCTACCATACCAGACATCGTTTTCTAAACTGTCAACGCTGAGCACAGGCAACCAACTAACGTCGCCCCCTTCGCCGACGTTCGCTAGAATTCGGAAGAACATCGAAAACGTCCGATGAAGCTCGAACGGCGTCCGAGCGTCAATGGACGTCTCCGAACGTTACCGAATGTTGCCGAACGTTACCGAACGTTGCCGAACGGCGCCGAACATTGCCGGACTTTGCCGAACGTCAACGGACGTTGCCGAACGTTGACGGGTTACTGTTTTTCGGGTTTTTTCTCCATCGTGCATCATAGTTGTCAGAGAGCGCGTTAAGTCGTCGCCTTTTAACCAAAACGCCGTATCTTTTTCATTGTTATACTAAGGAGATGCGGTCTTTTTGTTTCCGTCGCGGTGAAATGTGATGGATGTCCCATGCTTTATTGCGCAAATAATAATTATGGTTCTTTTGATGATGTGAATGACACGGCATGGCCAAGGGGCGAAGTTTGTATAGTTTGTATATTCGGATCCCTGCTCCCTGTCTCAGTGTGCCTTTTTGAAGAACCAGAATCGTCTCTAAGTGAGAAATAAGATACATGTACAGTTATTCTCCCAGATCTTCAACGGGTCTAGACAATTATCTCTGTTGGGATAAGACGCCACACCGAAATATTTCTTCTCATAATTGTTTCTTGGTGAGAAAAGAAATTTGATTCTATCTTTCATCCAATTTAGCACAAATCCATGATTTTGTTTCCTTTTTGGGGATAGTGTATGAATGTCACTTTCGATGAGTAAAATTATTGATTTGATTTCAAGTAGCCGTATTGTATGTTTTTTTTTCTCTTTTCGAATTTCATTTCTTTTGCACAACGATACAATAACTGTACAGTTCAATACTGTGTTTTATCTTTTAAACTAAGAAAGAAAGAATCACAAATGGATAAAGAGCAAGCATGGGGAAAATCCAAAGTAGGTACGAGAATAAGAAATGTTGGGAAAAAAGTTTTCAGAAATAGAAAGATAGAAGAAAGAAAGAAAGAAAGAAAGAAAGAAAGAAAGAAAGAAAGAAAGAAAGAAAGAAAGAAAGAAAAAAGAACTCACCGGGAAAGACTTACAAAGCAATGATTTATTCTTTGTTCTTTTCGTCTACAGTTATTTCAAATGTGTCCTTTAAAATAGAATCCTTTTTCAGGTTTGAGTTAAAAGATAGATACCACGCCACGGATGAGTTTGAGACGCGTGCCTTTGCATCCTTATCGATACTTTGACGAACAAAAAACATCAGTGGGTTTTCGGATGCAGTAGTTCATTAATATACATGCTTCGCTGAAAAGACACCAGAATATTGTATCTTTCTCTCGTTAACAAAGTGGAGATGCGTCCTTTAGATGTTTGCAACGAGGGAACACAAGAAAATTAACACTCGGCAAAGCGGTATTAAGACAGGAGTTATGTTTTTATTGCTTTGTCGCATTCCATAAATGATGAAACGATAAATTAGAATCTACAGATCATAATGACAAGCTTCGACGCGGGGTAATTTCGCTCGAGATGACAGATCGTTTTAGAAATAACTGTGTCAACGCTTGTTAGATACATGTAGTTTAATATACTAGTGGATAAAATTCCCGATATCAAATTCTGACAAAGATAGAAAAAGAAATAATCAAAATTCAAGGGTACCGTTATACGAAATGACTTAAGGAAAATATTTGCGTAAGTCGAAAATGCTACCCATGAATAGTATCTTAAATGAAACCACAATATTGCCATGTGCCACATCATTGGAAGCATCTCGGAAAGACGCTTTCGATGATGTTTCACATGGCAATATTGCTTTGCCCAATATTTATATAAGAAGGATTGTTGTTTTGACATAATGCAAACGTTTAGCGTAGATCGTTTAGAATAACAGTACCAAGGAGTGTAATTCCATTCGAAAGCCACGAAACCTCTTTGTGTCATTTCTTATTAAAGGCTCATGAAAGGAGATTAATGCTTTGTTATTTGGTAACTGTTGGTTATATTCAATTAGTTTTCATAAAACAAAAAGCCATCAGAACAATTCAAACGTTAAAGCCAACGAGAAATAACCAAGATTAACCAGTTTGATAACTTCGATTGTCTGATTCTTCACCTCTGACCTGGTTACGTGATACACAAATCAGAATTCGTTATTTTTAAATAAGTAAACAAATTTGATTGTTGATAAACATGGTTGAGTTGGAGACAACTATATTTCAATCACAAAATAACTTATATTGAAGTAGTTAATGACATAGGGTCTCACAGCATTCATAAATTAATATTCATGACTTGTATGAACAAAATAAAAGAACTCCATACACTATTTCAGTAATTTTCTTTGCACTTATATCCTTGTTTGTGCCTTTAACGAAGTCGTTTTAGTTATACTTATCCTTAACTTAACCGAATGATAGGGTGTCAACTCTACAAGTCAGACTTTACGCAGCTCAATTTCTGCATTTTTTTTTAATAAAAGGTGAATACTATCCTTGTGAACTTGACGAATCGCAATTCCCCCTTTGATAGAAGCAGATAACATTGATCCGAATGATCGTTTCTTCATTTAATGGTACTGTGTATTTATGTTTGGCTGTTTATTGTATAAAAACTGACTTTTAGATGTTCAATTGGACGCCAAATTCATATTGGTTTGGTTAGCGACTATCCCTTACTGAATATATGTTTTTAAAAAGTTAAAGGTAAAGGTTTTGTTTACTATAGCGTCACCCCCAGTGAAAGGGCCAGCCAGTTTGGCGTATGAGACACTTTTCACTGGTTATACCAAGTATCTCCCAACTTCTATCACTGTGCCAGGCGCCAAGCAGATTTAAGTCGATAAACATTATTTTAACTAGCTCACAGCTCACGAATCAGCCATTTCGAAAAAAATTATACTTTGGAGAATAAACGTAAGAACTTGCATCTTGAACTCGATAGAATGATACACTATTCGAAAGAGAACACAGCTCATGCATATGAGACACGCGTATGTTGCAATCTGTTGTATGTTAGCCCCGATTGGCATTTCTGTTAACACCTCCATTATTCGACCTGTCAAAGTAATCGCCTCGCGGACAGTGATTGACGTATGACCATAAGGCCCGAGGTGTCATGACGTCTCTTACGCTAAGGAAACTGGCAACGTCGCACAAAATGTATGTGGGACAAAGGTTAAATATACATACATAATATTTTATTGCATTATAAAAATAACATGTTATATCGCAATTTTAACAAACATTTTAACAAAGACATGGATTTACAGAAGAGCTTTTCATTCATTTAAAGGTGTCATTCAATTTCGATTTCGTTGAGCATAATATATATACTTTGACAGATTAAAAATAATTTTCTTTGAAGGATTTGATAATAAATTGACAAATTTATGCTATGTATGATAATACCTCTTTATATATTTTGATCTTAAATTTGTATGCTTTGGACAAATTAATAAAAAGTGAAATTCTGAAAGTGTAAAGAGGAAACTACTGGTCTTCACAACAATCTTATTGCGGTTTAAAAGGGACTATCTCATATATCTTGGTTAATTCATCAGCACAAGCAGAGACATAGATAGTTTTTGTTTTAAAATCAGGTAAATCTCAATATATGAGGCAGTCACTTTTATGAATTCTTAAGCAATGTCAATCATTCTTCTATCGTATTGTTATGCCTACTTCATAATCGATAGAGGGAGTTTAAAACTGTAACTGACTTATGGGTTGGTCGTGCTCGATAAAAGCGTCAGCATTCTGTAAGTTTTTCGGGAGAACATGTCTCATTAAAAGCCTTGAATCTACGGATAATGGGATATGGACCTATGCAGAGAGAGTGGGTAATGTGATTACTGATAAACATATACAAGTTGTAAGGTTAATGAATATTTTGTCGTTTGTCGTTAGAATTATATTTGGTGTTAAAAATAAACCAATGTGGTATGTCCATGGACTTGATAATTTACAAATGTGCTCAGAGGGAAATCGCCCTTTTTCATATTGCATGTATATAAGCAAATGTGGTCTGTCAATGGATTTGATAATTCATGAGTATGCTTAATGCAAAATTGCCCTTATTCGCAGTGCATGTATAAAAGCCAATGTGGTATGTCCATGGACTTGATAATTCATGAATATGCTTAATGCAAAATTGCCCTTATTCACAGTGCATGTATAAAAGCCAATTTGGTATGTCCATGGACTTGATAATTTATGAATATGCCCAATGTAAAATAACCCTTATTCAAAGTGAATGTATACTTATGCTCGTACCTTTTCCAGCAATATTTCCCCACGCCCCAACCCAACTGGATGAACATATTTTAAATGTATGATTATTAAAAAGCAAACGTGTATGAGTAAACATCACATTATATGGTTTTGTGGCAATGTACTCTCCAAACAAACATATGTAACGCTATGTTATGTTATGTTTTTTTTCGGCAGCGAGTCCTTTCAAGTTGTGGATGATCTAAGGCCTCGTCGCCTGCAAATTTACAAATAAGACAGACGTATCAAGGGATCAATTAGAGTACGTATTACCTATTGAACGGAACGCGTGCTGTCTCTATCATCAGAAAGAGTTATTGTCTTCGTGCATCCCTTAATGCTTCAAATTAACCCTAAGAATGCTGGGTATTTTTCCAAAAAACTAGATATCTGTGTCGATTACTTTCCAAAACATTAGATATCTGCTTAATTTTGTTCAGAAAAGATACCCAGAGTAACAAACAGGTTAGATCACAGGCCAGCCGCCAATTTACTTGGCGGATGGACTGGATCTAACCTATTTACATAAGCATGAAGTCGGTTCCAGCATTGTAACAAGATTCCGTTAATCTTTAGTTCTAATTTTTGCAGCCGTACGTTTTAACCCTTAGAGTCCTTGGTTATGTTTTAAAAGATATTTTTGTGTCTTCTGCTCTCCAAAACCTTAAATATCTGCTTGATTTTTATGAGGAAAGATACTCGGAGTAGCAAACCGGTTAGATCACAGGCCATCCGCCAATTTACTTTGCGGCTGGCCTGTATCTAACTTGTTTGCATAAGCATAAAGCATGAAGTCGGTTCTAGCACGATAGGGGTTAAACGCGCCTCTTGCAAATGAGACTCAAAACAAGTAAGACTACATGTTAATATTTTGAAATTCAGTTCTTCTTTGATTTTTGAGTGTTAGTTTTACGTCCCTAATCCAAATCGACCATTGAGTATGTTTTTGCATTGAGTTAAAACCGGAACCCCGAGTTCTAAGTTCGCCATCTTAACAACTGAGCCACGCAAAATAAGAAGGAGCTCCATTGACATACGAGGGTACATGTAAAGCGCATTTTGATTTTGATTCCCCTCATAACTAGTATCTATAACATTAAATTAAAGATTCATTTTCATACGTTATGAATAGCATATGCTTGCGCTAACAATTTGAACCGCTCTGAAAGCCAAATACATGTATGACCAAGAGGTAAATTTTCATTTCAACGACATACGCCGAACTGGGTTGCGTTTCAATCCTCTTTTCGATACGATGAACAAACTTGTTAAGCCCTCTGAAAGCATCATGCATGAATATCGTTGTAAAAAGGAGAGAATGTTCCATTGACAGTCCTAAATTGAAAACAATCGTAGACATTAATTTGAAAACATTAATGTAAAAGGGATAAATGTGTCCATGACTGTTTCAAATTGAAAACAATCGGATACTGCAATACAAGTTTCTATGTCATTTGAAAGATGTACCTCCTCTCAATCTGAAATCATTAATGGAAAATGAGAAAATGTTCCATTGGCTGTTTTAAGTTAAAAACAATCGAAGACCGAAATACACAAGTTTAACTTACTTCAAAGACGTCCCTCCCCTCGATTTGAAATCATTAATGGAAAAGGAGAAGCGTTCCCATGAATGATTCAAGTTGAAGAAAATCGTATACTACAATATAAGTTCTTAAGTCACTAGAAAGACCTACTTTTTCTCAAATTGAAAACATTTTGGTAAATGGAGAAATTGTTCGTGTGAACTTTTTTTTTCCTTTTACAAGAATATTTTCTGTTAGGAGATGAGGAATGACTTTCAAGTGACTTTGAAACTTCATCTGTTAGTCTCCGACCGTTTTCATGTTGGACCAATTACACGTGTATCGTATTACTAAAAAGATAAAAAAAAATGAATTCCTGTTTCGTAATGGCCTAGTTATCTTTATTAACCCCAATAACGAATTCTTGAATAGTATTTTAAACTAATTCAGACCGTATATCAAGCGTTCCATGCATATTTATAGGTCGACATAATTCATGTGCTCTACGTAGTACCTTATTCTCTTATCTTTTAGAAAAATTCGGTTGCGTTTTGACGCCATTTAACCCTTTACCAAACGGTGAATTTTGGACTGTCCCAAATAGAAAGAGTTTGCAGACGACATTTAAAAATGTGATGAAATTGAGAAATAATCTTCTGAAAGAGCAGTAAACATTGTGGGAAAAGGAGAAATTGCTCGTTGAGAGCAATTTCTCCTTTTCCCAAAATGTTTCTCAGAGTCATCTGCAGCAAACGTGTCAAATGTCGGTAATGTCTAGTAATGGGTTAAAGAATGGTTCAGTGTTTGCACGATTACATATTGATACTTGTGTTTCAGGTCTTAAACTCGCTTCCTAGTCCAATGACGTTTGTTATGTTGTTTTACTTTGAAAACCTTTTCTTCGACCTTTTCTATACGTAGAGTTATATGATTAGAAATACATGAAGCTCCTCATCCGATCAGATATTCATTATTTGATGATAAATCATTGATCTACACTGCCTTGATTGATATGCGATATAGATACGCTGTATTATGAATAATTCTGATTCATTAGATATAAGAAACAGAATGCTAACTTCTAAGTGGTGTATTTGGCTTTGACTCTTAGTACATTTCTGCAATTACTAAATGCGCACAGATCCTAAAAAACCGTTTCGTCTTAGGCTTCAGTGTTAATTTTTTGATAGATTATCTCCCCTAATTGAAGTTATAATGGACAATGTTCTCGGGGAAACCTTTTAATTTGTGAAGATCTTCAATGTTGCAAAGTTTCGTAAGTTTCTACCGTTCAGTGTTGAGATATGCAACTCTGTTATTACATTTTCGAAACTTAAGCTCTCCCTTTTTTATGATACTATTTAGGTATCTTATGCAATAGTATGGTACCATAGCTTTTTCTGGATTTGTATCAACTTCTCGTTGCGTGAGAAAAAATGCATCCGTTGCGTTAGAAAACAGATTGCATCTCACACGACCTTCGGTCACACGAGATACACATTTTCTCACGCACCATGATATTCTGCACGTCTGAAGATGAAGGGACGCATATCTCAGAGAGGTTTGATATATGAGTATGTACTAAATCAGTTCTATAACGAGCTTATGTCGGCTTGCATGTTTATGAAGGGCATTCGACAAGATCAATCTAAACAATTATCTTGTCTATGGTACTGGTATCTGATTTTTACGTGGTTTGTCGCTTTGTCAGTAATCTTTCAGCTTTATTACAGCGTTTTCAGAACTCTTTACCCTAGCGGTATATAAGCTACAAACTTGTATGTATTAAATCAGTTCTATAACGAGCTTTTGTCGGCTTTCATGTATATGCAGGACATGCGAAAGATCAGTGTAAACATTCATCGTGGTCATGATGTTGTTTTTTATTTTCATGTGGTTTATCGCTTTGTCAACAATATTTCAGCTTTATTACAGCTTTTTCAGAACTTTTAATCCTAGCGGTGTATCAACCGCAAACTTGTATGTATAAGATCAGTTCTATAACGAGCTTTTGTCGGCTTATATACTAGTACAGGACATAAGACAGATTAAACCTATTTCGGGGTTAATCTACTGGTTTTATCTTTATATATGGTTTATCGCTTTGTCAACAATATTTCAGCTTTACTACAGCTTTTTAGAGCTTTTCATCCGAGCGGTGTTTAAACTGCAAACTTGTATGTACAAGATCAGTTCTATAACGAGCTCATGTCGGCTTATATACTAGTACAGGACATGCGAAAGATCAATGTTAACATTTATCCCGGGGTAATGTTACTGGTTGTTTGCTTTTTTTATGGTTTATCGCTTTGTCAACAATTGTTCAGCCTTATAACAGATTTTTAGAGCTTTTCATCCGAGCGGTGTTTAAACTGCAAACTTGTATGTATTAGATCAGTTCTGTAACGAGCTCATGTCGGCTTATGTACAGGACATGGGACAGATCAAACGTAAACATATTTCGGGATTATGTTACTGGTTTAAGCTTTTTATATGGTTTATCGCTTTGTCAACATTCTTTCAGCTATACTCCTTCTTTTTCTGAACTCTTCGTCCTAGCGGTGTATAAACTGCAAAATTGTATGTCCTAAATAAGTTCTATAATGAGCCTGCGTCGGCTTATATACAAGCCATACGACAATATCATTGTAAAACATATATCGGACTTAGAGGGTATGTCACTGGTCTTTAATTTTTTATTGGGTTAATCACCATGTTAACAATTTACAGATTTTTCAGAGGTCTTGTTTGGAGGGATGTATAACACGTTACCTTCGTATTATGTGATTCTTTATTCATACATGTATGTGTGGGAAGGACATGGCCATTCCACTCAACAACATATGTTTAAGTATTGAGATTAGGAACTAAGCTGATAACAAATTTACACGTTGTCGCTCTCCTCCATTGCAGACTGTTTAAAAGGGTTAAATTTGTAAAGAACGATCTAAACTTAGAGTAAGAAGTGGTAGTAAGCCAAACTAAATCAGAATTGCCGAATAGGCCAAATTTATTATTTGAAAATGAAACTTTGATTGCTCTAACTCATTTAGTGTATTTCTACTATTCTATTATAAACTTATTCCTATCAGGTCTAAATAGGAAAAAAACATATGTGGAAAATGAAGCAATTGCTTCTTTTCCCACAATGTTCCTTTTCTCATAAACGATCATGTTAACACGTTCGCCCGTCAAGAGTGTCATTTATACATGTACCCGGAAAAGTGGTTTAACATCAAACCCGGTAAGGATTCAATTTTATTACATAGTTTAAACCAACATATTTATGTACTTAATTAACACTATGTACTTGCATGGCCTTTTTTAAGTCGAACCCTTTAGGGATTCAATTTGATTTCATAGTTTCAAATTACATTTTTTGTCATTAACCAACACTAAGCACTTGCATGTATATGTAAGAAAACGTAAGCTTTACAAGGTGTACACAAGGTCACGAACTGTGGGTTTGCCATGGGACAGACTGACACGTATTCCACACCTGCGAGAGATCCGTTTGACAGCATTGATAATCAATTAAACCCATTACATAACAATTATGACATTTGACCAGTTCGTTGCAGACGACTCTGGAAAACATTGTGGGAAAGAAGAAATTGCTCTCAACGAGCATTTTCACCATTTCCCACAATGTTTTCTGCCCTTTTGGAAGATTTTATTTGTTTTGTTCAATTTCATCACATTTTGAAATGTCGTCTGGCGACTCTTTCAATTTGGAACAGTCGAAAACTTGGCGTTTGATTATTAACTAAATCCGGTGACAGTGGTCAGACATTTGTGCCGCAGTGCAACTATTCATTTACTCCGGTATGTTAATTCTAGAGGCCAAGAATCAAATATCGAGGACAGTGGACCAGGGGAAGAACGCTTTTGGACACAAGGGTCGTGGGCTTGAATCCCGTGAATAGCTGGATCTGCCTTGCGACCTCTCATTAATTCACATTTGGCGCGAGTATATAATCTAATTTGTTAGAACGTGTGTCACAATCGATGTACGATAAACAATTTCAAACTAAACTAAGAATCAAATGAGCTTGATCACACACGAGGCATTCTAAAAAGTGCAGACATTCAACATACTAAAATACCAATTCAAATACATGAATCTTCATCGATATGTATATTTTTAAAAGTTCCAATCTCCGTTGTATTGTCAGTATGCATATGATTTACATTGAGATTTCCGTAACTATTCATGGACATGTGTGTACACATTGGAATGCTTATGTTTTAGTTATACATTGTATATATGTATATTGAGGCTTGTCTTGAGGATGCATTTGCGTTAAAAGCTCTGATTTACACTCCCTAAATTGAATGATAGACGGAAACCCTTCTTCAACCCTTTGAATGCTGGGTAATTATATAGAAGATTGATTTTTGTGTCGTCTGTTTTCCAAAATCTTAAATATCTGGTTAATTCTGATTAGGAAAGGTACTCAGTGTAGCAAACAGGTTAGATGACAGGCCAGCCGCCAATTTCCTTGGCGGCTGCCCTGGATCTAACCGGTTTGCATAAGCAAGAAGTTGGTTCCAGCACAGTAAGGGTTAGAACCTAAGCGAGAAGAGAGTATATGACATTGCTGTTGCAAGAAATACATATCTATCGTATACCAGTGATTGTTCCGGCGCAAAAACATACATTTCAATTCATATGTGTTCAGTTTTGTTTGCAATAAACTTTAAACATATAAGCAGTTGTTTATAGAAAAAGTTGGTAAACCTTTCATTTGCTGTTTGTTGGGAACATTTTTGTTTACTATTTCATTATCTATGAAGCTACATATACATGAACTGTTGCGAGTTTTTCGTTCGCTGTTTCCATATCGATGACACTACATATACACGAACTGTTGCGAGTTTTTCGTTCGCTCTTTGCATATCGATGACACTACATATACATGAACTGTCGCAATTTTTTCGTTCGCTGTTTGCATATCGATGACACTACATATACATGAACTGTTGCGAGTTTTTCGTTCGCTGTTTGCATATCGATGACACTACATACACATGAACTGTTGGGAAACAGTTGTTGTATCAATTTTTCTACATGTTTACGAATAGTGAAAGAATTTGCTTTCTTTTTTACCGTGTGTAAATCAATGATTGCACATATAAATAGATAGTTGGGAGCTGTTCATTTACTGTTTGCGAATCGATGATATTACATATACATGGATAGTTGGGGTCTTTTTCGTTTGCTATTTGCATATACATGTAGATGTTTTTACATATAAAATACATAGTTTGGGAACTGTTTGCTAATTGATGCTGCTACATATATTTGAATAGCTTGTGACATGTTCATTTACTTTTTGCATGTCAATTATACTACATAAAAGTAAATAGTTAAGCAACTTTTCGTTTGCTGTTTGTAACTCAATGAGTCTACATGTTTATGAATACTTTGGGGATTTACAGTCTAACTTGTGTTAAGCATCCACCCTTATAAGCAGCCAACCTGCCTTAAACAACCACTACAGAAAGTCCCATTGTAAGATTTATAGCGTACATCAATTTGCGTTAAGTAGCCAACCTGTCTTAAACAGCCAATTTACTCTGTCCCAAAAGGCTGGCCTCTTAACACAAGTTTGACTGTACTTGAATTTCGATGATAATACATGTATAGGAATAATTAGGGAACGGCTTACACGTTAATGATTCTACATGTACAAGTTCACCAATACTTATATACGAATAGCTGGGGGTGTTTTGTTTACCATTTTATGCAGATGAAGCTACATATATAGACATTTTCGAAGAATAGTTTGCTAATTGATAATATTACATATATGCGAATGATAAGGGCACTGTTTGCATATCGATGATTTTACATATACAATATACCAATACATATATATGAAAAGTTGAGGATTTTTCGTTTATCATTCATATACATATACCTATTAAGCTACATATATACAAATAATTGCGGAATTGTTATCTTTTCAATGACACTACATATATACAAATAGTTGGGAAACTGGTTTTCATATCGATGATTCTACACACATACAAGTGTTATCATATTTTGGGAACTGTTTGCATATCGATGTTTCTACAGATATACGTAGAAAATTTGTGAAATTGTTATTTTTTCAATGATACTACGAATAATTGGGGGACTTGTTTGCATTTCGATTACACTACATACATACATACATACATGTACGTATAATTAGGGAATATGTTGCTTATCAATGATATACTACATATACAAATATACGAATACTTGGGGAACGGTTCACAACACATGTACACGAATGGGTGGGGAGAGGGGACATGCCGAGACCCTTTGACCGCGCTGTGGTGTGGTATTAACCTCGTCCAGCTGTCTATTTTAGACCCAGCCATGACGTCCCCAGCCAATAAATGTGGTCGTTATATCGCCAATACACGGAAACGATACAAATCAAATGTAACACCTTCACGCGTCGCCCCCTTTATACTAGTTTTTTTTTAACAAAATACGTCATTTCGTCATATTGAAAGGGGACATGAATGCTTATGTAAAAACTGTTCCAAAAGAAGAAATTGCTCAAGACGATCAAGTTGTTCTTTTGTTACAATTGATTCTATTTGATGTAGAAATTAGATTTAAAGAAAGCATTTCTTAAAATTTAAAATTTCTGTCTATTTATCTCTTTTTTTTTTCAATACGCACCGATCGCAAGAGTCCTACATGAGGAAATCGATGATACTTTTGAGTATTTTCGACGAATTAATATTCATATATTTTGAATGTCTGCACTTTTTAGAATGATAAACCGAGAGATCAACCTTACATATACCCATGAGCGTGATATACAAAACGTTTGCGTATACCAGCCAATAAACGAATTACCACCTAACACCACACGTTTTTGCGGCAATCGACTTTCATAAAAGCAGTGTGGCAAAATGGCAAATTGCTTTTCACAAACAGACTGTGAATTCGGGGTTCGTGTAGACAGTAGAGCACAAGCTCAGACAATCTTATTTATGTGAAATGTAAAATATTCTAGTTCCATTCGCTCAATATTTACATGCTCCAATGTAAGCGACGAGAGTTTGTCTTTCTATTCATACCAGGCATTCAGATATAAAATTGGACGGTTCTTCATTTGGCGTCAGATGCAAACTTCGAACAGCAAAAATATTTAAGCACCCATATATTGAAGGTGCAGTAATGGTAAGTATTCGGGCTTGACCTAGGATAATATGCGTTAGAAACGTCTATTTATTAAGCTAATATATACAGTGATGTCTACTTAATCCGAACACGTCAGTTCCAAACAGAATTTCCAGGATACAGAATCATCCAGACTGATGAAGCAGAGCCTGTTCTTATACACATTAAGACATAAACGGTCTATATGCACGTGTATACTTATAACCCTTTACCAAACGCCAAATTGTCGACCGTCCCAAATTAAAAGAGTTTTGTAGACGACATTTCTAAACGTGATGAAATTCAAAAATATTCTTCTGATATGGCAGAAAACATTGTGGGAAAAGGAGAAATTGCTCGTCACCAGCAATTTCTCCTTTACCCACAATGTTTTCAAAAGTCGTCTGCAACAAACTTACCAAAGGACGTTATTGTTTGGCAATTGTTTAAGCAAATTACTGCACAATAATTCCGTTCACATACAATTTCGTTCGGATTGCGAGACATCCGGATAATCGGGGTCCGGATAAACGAGGCTTCACATTCGGTAGAGGTACAAACGCTTTCGGCTTGAAGCATTTAATTGAATCATATGGCCCAAAGACGAAATGCCATTCTTATGTTGTATTCAGGTAATACGAACCAAGGCAAATCAAGAATCCGTATTTTACGATGAAATGTCAGCCAAAGCAAACGTTGACCGAATATGACCATCAGCCCAATAGTAAACGCTTTAACTTTACAATCATAATTCAACCATTTTATATCGAATACCAACCAAACCAAATGCGGAGCAAGTACGAACATCAACAAAAATGTGACTGTAAGCTTTAACGGATGTTAACGCGAAGGCAAATTGTGACAAAATATGAACACCAACCTATGTGTAAATGCCTAGCCTGCATAAACCTCAGAGAGAGTTACTCGATCAAAACATTTATACAGAGGTTAACGTTTAAAAGTATCGTATAAAAAAAGTAATTTATGGTAAACCCATTCTCCTTTTTTTACGAAGGATACATTCTTCAGAAAGCTAGACCTTTTTTAAATATACGCTTGAAATCGAGATACTTGTTGAATTGATTCTGACGCCAAAACATGTAAGTTAATGATTAACATGAATACTCATTGATTATGACTTATTTTCCAGTCTATTGAACTTTTGATTGAAAACGAGAACTTTCTCTCTTTCCGTCGATACCCCAAGTTTTGGCTGTGAACAGTCTAATTAATTATAACGTGTTGCCAAACATCCTTAGGTGATCAATTTTATAAATGAGTCAGTATCGCAGACAACCACGCACAAACTGAACCCTAAACGGAAGCAAAGTCAATAGTGCTTATCAATAACAGATCCCATATATCATACAGTTGCAATTTGTATAAGTTTGAAATAGATATGATTGTTCAGGTTGCCATCTTGTTTATTATTTTTTTTTCTAGGTCATACAATTTGAAGATTCTTATGGATATCCAATTGTTGGGTGAAATGCTTATCTTGTAAGATGATGCAGTGACAGTAGAATGCTTCGTTCCCGTACACAAACCCCATGAACACGTGGTGGTCTATGCAATATGGTGTGTACTTAATTACATTTCTTATTTTCTAAATTTAAATATGCCCGATCGGTTCTTACTTGACAGGTGAACTCAACACTGATGTCACTTATTTTTCAATGACCTGGCTTACAAACCAGCTAGGGTTTAGAGGTTGCCAAACGTGTACATGATAAGAACGTGTCATTACACGGTTCGTGAGTGTATGCACCACTCCTTGTTGGAATGAGGGTGCGTTAGCACCTTAGTCCATTGAATTTACATACCACTTTTTGAGGGACGGTACTTTATCGATACACAAACAGCGGTCTGACCCCAGTTACTCATTAAGCATCCGCCTTCACTGTGCGGACTAATACCTTCTTTGAACGAGGAATGTAGTCCGGATTTACTCGCTTTGTTTTGCTCTATATTAGTATTACTGTTGCCCCATGGGAAATCGCAAAATGTCCAGATGTTCGAAAAATAGACTATCGTTCAGTCTCTGTTTACAGCTATAAGGATTATAGTAATGGGTGTAAAAGGAGCAGCTGTTTTCCTCGAGATGTTGCCCAAAGAGATTTTCATATGTATCCTCAATCATCTTGCTTTAAACGTACCTTAGTCCTTCAGCGCTATCAGCGCTTTGATATGCCTATGTGGCCTAGTGGTACACTACAAAACCTGATATCACATGACCCATCTCCTTTGTGGTTTTGTCAATCGGAACTACTCGGGTATTTCCGTGAGCTGTGAAATACACCTCGGATATAAGTGTAGGGTCACAATTTTTCGGGTAAATCGGCATCCGCCAATTAACACATTTTCTAAGCGTGCACGTTAAGTAGTTCAATGTGTATGGAAGTGTTTGACATCCGTTTTAATCATTTTTTATCAGTTACTCATTACAAATGGTGAAATTGTTGTTGTGACATGTAATAGTTGTTTCCTCAATCAAGTTTAACGATTTTTCGATTTCACATATAAGATCTATTTCTAAACACGAAAGTGAAGTGACGTCATTCCGCTGGGAACCAATATTGCGTCATCCCTATTATTTCAGAGGTGTTTTCATTTGATAAACCCGATGTGTTCAGATTGTGGTTTTGTATTATAGTAAAGCTTAATTTTCGCGAGGGCTAGTCTTCCGGTTGACTAACATGTTGATAGTTCTTTCCGTCTTGAATGGTCATAGTAGGCAGTTTAGTTAGGGGTCTCCCCCCATCCATGATGAGTGGTACATAGCAATACAGTAACATATCTATACCTCAAAGGTAACCCATTAAAATGTTCGAAGTAGAGAGAGTTCAACTCTAGAAGTCTGGAATATAAAGACATAGACATGAAGAACAAAATATTCGTGACCATGTACAGTACTTACTTCGATGTATAGAGAAGTTCGACAATCAAAGGTTTGGGGTATAAATACTGTACGAGTACCGTATGAAAGAAAATGTGCTTATGCCATGTAAAACGCCACATTAACACACCATTACACTATACCTTTGAAACTGCATTCTATACAATCTATTTTTTGAAGATGTTACGTGGAAAATTGACGATCCAGGTCGAGGAAAAGGTGGCAAGAACTGTTTTCGTCCCCTTCAATGTCTTAAATCATTCCATCTCTTATTAAAAATGTGACTAGTCTAACTCGAAAACGGACGACATAGAAAAGTAAGTCAAACAGATATCGTTGTCATAATGGTTTTAAACAGTTGTAGCCAAGGGGTGCATCGCCCATTTAAATCAGTTGATCATTTTATCACGGTGTTTTATAAGGTATTCTGCAACATGGAAATAAAGTAATGGATTATCGTGAAATGAGCTTAAGAGAAAGATGTGACGAAGGGAAATGAACAAAATCATGTCAACATATATAATCTAACATCTATCACCCACCACCTTCATTTCTAAACTAAAAGTCTTATATAGGTTTATTTATATTGATTTCACTTTTGTATTAGTTAAAAACATTACGAAAACATTTCTTAACTTGGTTGAATCGAGTATGTACATGAACTAAAGGAACATAAATAAATACGTCGAAAAAGTTTTTTAAAGCGTGCGAGAGATATTTCGCTGAGACGCAGATTCCAAGGCCACAACGAATTGAATATAGCATTTGTTTATGATGATTAAGTAAGTTTTCTGGTTTACTTGCTTCCTTATGATTGACAAACGATTAAAACATATTTTTTCATTTCTATCTCCTGTAAATAAAGATATCTAGTAAAAACAAACAATTGGCACGCATTTTATGTTCAAGCGTTTAGCTTTCTCAAACTCTTTAGATGATAATGATCCAGGGTCTTTGCGAACGATCTGGAATTGAGCCGACACATTTTTGAGTAATAATTACAGTAAACAACATTAAAAATTACGATCAATGTACCAGAATTATGTATAGCAAATTTCACCACGCAGTTTCAAGCTATAAAATCATCGACACAGAAGGGAAATGTGACTATTGCACATGGTAAGAAAGACTCCATATGATATTAAATATAATTTAAAGTATTTAAAGCCATACGTTTTATAAGAGAGAAAATGATTGGCACCTCAGTAAAACGTTATCTACATACCATTTTCTTAAAAGCCATATTGCGCCAAAAATCCTTCTGTATCTATATAGATTCAAACTTCGTCTTCTTAGAATCTAATTGTTTTATTTCACTTTTAAAATCACTTTTAAAATCCAAAATGGCCGATGTATCACACAGAATATATCACATGCATCCAAAACGAATAAGAATAAAGTTCCTATTGTCCGATTGTTAGGGTTCTAAAGGGAATTTCATTTTTGTAAACAGTTAAAAAGTTTAGGTGTGTTTAGAATTTGAGTTGATTGTTCGACTGTCAGTTGTCGGAAATCTTCTTCGTCATAATCCATAAGTTAAGGTCGGAGGTGAAAAACGGGCGTACGAAGTCGGAGAGAAAATCGTAAAACGGCCCTAAGCTAAAGTATTATACATCACCCGGAAGTCATAGTCATACTTCCGGTTTGCGCATAAAGGGTGAGCAGAAACAAGATGGTGTTGGGCTTGACGTAAACATTGATTAACTCGTCATTGCTCGAAAATACCTCGAAATAGACAGAATCGGAAAATATTATGATAATTGTGTGATTTGCATTTATAAATGACTTTAAGCTTTGTCACTATGTCACAATGTTTTCAAAAGTATTAATGCTTTCGTTATATAAACAGTGATATGATGGTCCTTTTCAATTTACAAAAAGAAAACCTTCAGTAACAGACGATGGGTTCTAAGCAATCTCAATAAATACACTTTGGCCGTCAATGACAATTGATTACCTTTGATCTGAAAGAAAAAGAATAAACCCATACCATTGTAGGGTTTATTCATTTACATTTAATTCAACACAAGCGATTTGTTACGCCATTTCAGTATACGTCATTGTCTAGCAAAGCCTATTTTGACCTTATGATAGTTCTTATCTAGACTCCCATATATGAATTATGGCTGTTCTCACTTGACAATAATGCCAGACCAAAACTTTCAAAGGGAAATAAGTCCTTGAAATATTTAAAAAAAAAATAATTTGTGATTTTTTTTTTCAGTATACTCCGCAGTGAAATTGCAGTCGACGGGCGAGGATATCCCAAACAGTCGGTCTTCGACTGTGATTTCTCTGTCGGGTTGCTAAACGACGTAACGCCGTTACGAAGCATGGGTTACATGAATCATATGTTTATCATACGTTATCATAAGTGCATGTTTCGCACTACATTGAATTCATCCATAATCATTATAAACAAATCTTAACATGAAAGTATTTTCGCCGAAACCACAATTTTGTCTATCGAATAAGCCCTCGAGCATTTTTCTATAATGCCAATAATCAATAGTTGGGGACTGTTGTCCTATGGATGTGCCTTAACCCTTAACCAAACGTCAAAGTTTCGACTGTCCCAAATTGAAAGAGTATGCAGACGACATTTCAAAATGTGACAAACTTAAAAAACAATCTTCTTTCAGGGCAGACAACATTGTGGGAAAAGGAGAAATTGCTCGTTACGAGCAATTTCTCCTTTTCCCACTCTGTTTTCTAAAGTCGTGTGCGACAAAGTGGCCAAATGCCGTTATTGTTTGGTAATGGGTTAAAAAGAGTGAAAACCAGTCTTAGTTAGTAAATATGTATTTCACTTAGCACCACGACGAACGGCAATAACAAAAGTGAAGACCATATTCTTCATCTTTTGGAAGCGGTCATCCTCCAAAGCAAGAAGTTTTGCACACAAAAAAATTCAACAAGAGGGCAAATGTTCTAGACCATATCCAACACTCCATTATATACAAAGGATGTGAAATACATTCATATGTACTCGATGGGCTCCAACACATTGCAACATTTTCGAATTAATGATAATTATGTCTTACTTTAAAAGGACCCTATTTTAAGTTCCTAACAAGAGTCACATCATAAAAGACGATTTAAATATCTATATAAGTTTTACATTAAGCAAACATTGTTTCAGATACGTTGCGAGACCGTGTTCATAATGGTGGAGGCAGACGACAAACTTGGCAAGTCATACGTACTGGGTGAGGCATGTAGAACCATCGGTATTTCAGAATTAAGTCGGGAGATTTCCTTTCACGGAAAACTATAGGTCTTCATTGAGATTTGAACCAACGCGAGCACATAGATAAATGACAAATCATCACTAATTTGGATAATTAAAGGCGTAATCTTAAATGGCCCTACCCTTTTGGCATTTTTAAGAAATAAAACACAGTTACTTGGTTGGATTGGTATTAACGACGTTTTCAACAGTATATCATTCATTTGACGGTTGTTAGCGCATTTGCCAATGCTTCCTATAAAAAAGTGCACTAAGGTAGTGCAATCAATAAGCAAACTACTCAGATTACTGTGTGTAGTTTGGCTATTGCATGCTAAACTATCGATCATGTTTCGTACTTCGACTAACCAGGCTATATATTTACGTTTCAATAAACCAGAACTTATCGCAAAATTTGAAGACTGGGGGATTGGTTAGAAGTCGTTATATGCAATGACGTCATACGTTGACTTTTTTTTTTTTTTTTTTTTTTTTTTTTTTTTTTTTTTTTTTTTTTTTTTTTTTTCCAGTTTATACAATTTTATTCCAAGTACAAAGTTACATAGCTTGACATTCATTTACATGTATTCATATTGATATACAATATCTTTTAGTATTAAACCCATACACACATTCACTTACATATATCATTCATAAGGCATAAAGTACACACAATGACATACGTTCATACAAAGGAGGAAGAAACACACATACAACACAAAAGCGTATAGACAATGTGAATATACATTACAACAAACACACACACACACACACCCCTCACATACGGACAACACCCCTAGCTCATATTCGAGTGCCATGTATCTACTTGTATTAAATTATCATTTATTTTCGTACGCTCGTAATGTTAATCTAAATGTTAAACTACCATTAGATGGCATCGAGTTCGTTATTAGAATAACGAACCCGGTGCCAAATTCTGGTTGCCAATAATAGTATATATTTCTTTATAGTCATTCAACTATTCGCCAATCATACATGTACCACAAATATCTTTACGTTTGGAAATTATTTATACAGGAATGAAATTATACAGACTGACAAAAATATTTACATAGATATAGAAGAAAGGAATAGAGAAATAAAAGAGAGGAATAGCATGCTTTATACAACCAAGTTTGAACACCCCAATCATGAATGAGTCTATAGTAGATGTCTCACAATTGCCCAGTTAGCTGTTTCTATTGATGTTATATTTGTTGATTTCTAAATATCCCAAGATAATCGTAAACTATTACTTAGACCGAGAACAGACGGTTGAACATTTTTTATTTTACATGTAAAGATATATCTTTTAACATTCAAGAATAAAATATCGAGCATTGCTTCTTTTTCCGAAAATCCTAAAAGCACATTTTCACTCTTTAAAAGAAAGTTTGGTAACTCTTCCTTTATTTTATTAGTAATATGCTCAAACAATGTTTTGATAATTGAACATTCAAAGAAAAGATGCAATAGTGTTTCTTCATTTGTTTGACAAAAAGTACATAAGTTGTTGTCTTTGATATTCATTTTGAAAAGTAAGGAGTTTGTCGGAAGAATTCTGTGTAAGATTCTTGTTTGCAACCATTGTATATATGTATCTTTTGTAATCTTAAAAACTGAATTATACTTCATTTTCCAATTAATATCTAAATCATTGTATTCCGCAATCCATTTAGTTTGACTGGATGGTAATTCTTGATTTCTAACTAAAGCATTATATATAACCTTATTAGAATCTGATCTTGTTAAAATTGGATAAAAATAACAGTTTATTGAAGGATTGTGATTTCTTAGGAGCATGCTGTAATCTTTGGTAACATTTGTACTCGACAAAAATGAACCTACTGCACTTTGCAGACTGTAGTAATGTAGAAATAATATGCGTTTTCCAGGGTACATATTCACCGTTTCTAAACTTTTAAAGTTTCCATTTGTACAAAGAATATCTTTGATGAATCTGAAACCAGCGTTATACAATTCTTGAAAAAATACATATTTCATGTTTATAAGAATGTTCTCATTGTAGAAAAGAGGCATATTTAGAATTTTATTCCAATCGTTTATGTCTGCTTTTTCAATATACTTTACATATGAATCTAAAACATCCGACCAGAATTGGTTTTTGATGCTCTTAGCAAGTTGTGTACTATATATTTTCCCAAAGTTTAATACTTTTTCAATACTGAAAATACTTTTTGATAATTTGTAGCAGGCATGATCACTGTATAAAATAATATTTTTAATCCATTTCAGTTTCATACTGACAATGTAGCTATTTATATCAGGAATATTTAAACCCCCTTCAGCATGGCTTTTTATGTAAATACTCTTTTTTATTTTAGGTCTACCGTCCCATATGAAATTTGTTAACAAGTCATTTAATTCTTTAATAAATTCTTTTTTGGGATTTGGAATGCCTATCAAAAGATTAGTTAATACTGGCAGTAATAAGGATTTCACTACGATTATTCTTCCTATTGGTGTTAACTTTCGCCTTTTCCAATATGTAATACAATTTTTAATACTTATCAATTTACTATCAAAATTCAAATCACACATTTTATTAAGGTCTACATCAAACAGTATTCCTAATAATTTGAATTGTGTATCTCCCCAAGACAGTTTCCATTTTGTTTTTATTGAGCGTGTGCTGTATTTAAGAGTACCTATCCAAATTACCTTTGTCTTGTCAAAATTAACCTTTAATCCAGATATTTCTGTGAAAGTGTTAAGAGTATCTAATACAGCATTTAATGATTCATCTGATCCATCTAGTAACAATGATGTATCATCCGCAAATTGGGATATAACATATTCTTCTCCGTCTATTTTTATACCTTTAATTGATTTGCAATTTTTTATTTTTATACTTAATATTTCTGAACAGAGGATAAATAAGTAGGCTGAAATTGGGTCACCTTGTCTGCAGCCTCGCTTCACTTTAAAAAAGTCAGATATAAAACCATTTAGTTGAACACATACTTCCGTATTATTCAAAAATAATCTGATCCATTTCATAAAACTTTCTCCAAAATTAAAAAAAGCAAGTGTTTTTTCAATAAAATTAAATGATAGTGAATCAAAGGCCTTCTCGAAGTCAATAAGCATTAGAAGTCCTGGCATATTATTGTCTTCACAATATTTCATAGTATCATAGACCAAGCGTGTATTTTCTCCTATATACCTTCCTTTTATAAAACCTGTTTGATCTTTTGACACTAAATAATTCAAAACATATTTCAATCTATTGGCTATTGTACCAGAGGCTAACTTGTATAAAACATTTAATAAAGTAATTGGTCTCCAATTTTTTAAAAATTGCTTCGGCTTATTATCCTTTGGAATGCATGTTATAGTTCCTAGTTTGATGTTTTTAGAAAAAGAATTTGACTCAAAAGCATAGTTTAAAGCTCTGACAACAAAATGTCCTATCTTAGACCAAAATACTTTATAAAAATTCGATGAAAGCCCATCACATCCTGGACTTTTATCATTTTTCATGTGTTTCAATGTATTAGTTATTTCTTCATATGTTAGGGTCCCTTCTAAATATAAATTGTGTTCATCTGTTAATTTGTTTACTTCAATGTTAGTAAATTCTTCATCTAAATTGAAAGTTGTATTTTTATGTTTTTCATCATAAAGATTTTCATAGTAGTTTTTAGTTTCATTTAAGATATCGGTTTGGTCATAAATGAAAATTCCATTGTCCTTCTCTATGAAAGGCATTGATTTATTTATGGCGTTTTGTTTCTCTAAGTTACAGAAGTATTGAGTATTTTTTCCCCATTTTCTATCCAAATGGATCTTGATCTGACAAATGCGCCTTTTAACTTGTTGCTTCTTAAAACATTTAATTCTTCTTGTAATGATAAAAGTCTTTCTTTATTAATCTCACTCAGTGATGATTCTAATAATAAGATTTCTGAAATAAGTTTTTCTTCATGTTTGTTACTTTGTTTCAATTTATGGCTTGAGTATGAAATAGTCATTCCTCGTATTTCCATTAACAATGTTTCTAAAAAAAAGTTGGTCATCAATAACGAATTGCATTTTAGACTTATCCATGTCAAGAATAACTTCGGTATTATACACCGGTATGCAGTATTGTAATATTATTTCATTTATTTTTTCATTAATGCAATTTACATAATCGATATCTCCAAGAAGAGCATTATTAAATTTCCAAAACCCTTTTCCGTGTTGAATATCGGAAAATTGTAAATCTAATATAATAATCGAGTGGTCTGATTTGTAACTTATGTTAATGTCACAATTTCTTAAATATTGTTTAAGGTTGTTTGTTATTAAAAAGAAATCAAGTCTTCCTTGTTGGATGGGTGACAATCTTTTCCATGTGTACTTTCTTGTATCTCCATGAATTTCTCGAAAAGGATCTATAAGGTCTCTGTTTGAAATTTTAGAAATAAGGAGTTCTCTTGCATTCTTATTATGGCTTAAGCTTTTGTAATTGTTATAATCTAATATAGGATTAAGTACTAGATTAAAATCTCCGCATATGATAAAACGTTCATTAGACAAAGTGTCTATGGCATTAAACATCTCAATGAAAAAGTTTGGACTATCATCATTAGGTGCATATAAATTAACCAGAAGAAAACTAGTATCGCAGAACATCATATCTAAAATAATAAATCTCCCATTTGTGTCACTGACAGAACTATTTACTTTAATATCAACTTTCTTATTTATCAAGATTGAGACCCCCTTTGCATTAGCTTGACCATTGCTAAAGTAACATTTCCCATCCCATTCAGAGTAAATTGTTTTTTCCATATTTTCAACAAAGTGTGTTTCTTGTAAGCATACTATATCTGCATTTTTTTCTTTTAACAATGTGAACAGGTCAATTCTTTTTTATCTTTATTTAAACCTCGGCAATTGTAAGACACTATCTTTAGATTATCCACCATCAGTTATAAATGAGTTTAAAACCAAAACATAAATCTATCATAGACATTCTTATAACATCCACAAGAGCAGGTTGTCCAAAGCTTAAGTCTTGATAAAGCATGCTAGAGTATAAAGTTGCGAAATAAGTAAAGTGGGGAAAAATCAGCATGGGAATGCGTATAAAGAGCAGTAATACCGGATAAACAAAGTGTACATAAAAACAGAATCTAAATCTAGCTTATTGTGGGAAAAGAACACCTAGCTCAAATTAGTTGACAATGTTCAACATTCTTTGTCATACGTTGACTAATATTGCACAAGCGTGTGAAGTCCTGCACTTGCGCGTGGGTGTTTGAAGGTGCGTAAAGCTTGCGTCAGTTGGTATAAGAGCTTGATATCATGATCAAGATCGATATCAATAACTCTTTATTGACTTTAACTATACAGTTTTTCGTCAAACAAACACCTGCGTGTAGAATAACAACAAGAAAATAAACAAATTAAACACTATATACATGTGTTTATCTTATTTCAATTCAAATAATGTAGAGCTGCCTTACTTCAAGGAACCATTGGTGTATGAAATATCGCATTTATATAACTGATTACCGTTGAAAATTTGAAACGTTTGAAAACGGCATTTGAAACCCAAATGAAAATGCTTAGCATTACATGTATTCTTTTTGTTTTAAGTTATGAAATGCTGAACTGGTTTGCTTTAAGGAGACATGGTGGGGTTGGATGAGAATGATGCTTGACGCCAGATTTGAATATTTGGTCATCAAGGTCTAGATCTAGATTTTTTTATTAACTTAAATCATACAGTTTCTCGCCAAACAGACACCTGTATGTAGAATAACAACAAGACAAATAAACAACAAAACAAACAAATTAAACTCTACATAGAAGAATGCATAATACTAATGATGTCCCTTCGCCAACTGGTACCGGTATTTGAATGGTCTACTAAAGAAGCTTAAAGATCCATAAAAGGAGATAAATGCTATAACAAACTATACTATTTGGTAAACTTTTGGTCAGATTCAAATATTTATCACAAATAAAACCCATCAGCACAACTTACACATGAAAGCCAACAAGAAGTAACCAATATTAGCCAGTTTAATAATTCAGATTGCCTGATTCTTAACCTATGACCTTGTCAGTTAAAACACAAATGTTTGACCGACCAATCAGAATTCACTGTTTTGTATATGTAAACAAACAGGTTGTTGATAAACATGTTTGAATTGGAGACAACTATAAGTCAGTCACAAAATACATAATCCTTAAGGGGTTGATTAAATAGGGTCTCGATGCATTTGTAAATTAGTTCTCATGACTTTTATGAACACAAAAAAAGAACTCCATATATTTTTTCAGTAATTTATTTGTACCACTCTCCTTTGATGTGCCTTTAAATGTTTCTTTTTTGTCGGAAAAAGGGAGTCTTTGCTCAAATGAGCAATTAATCATATAGTTTTAATATTTTATTCTGCACTACCAAAGTATCGCTTTCTATTTTTATTTCGTTTTAAATTTTATCCTCGTCCTAACGTATTCCGATTTGAAGGTTAATTGTGTTTTCATGAGTAGAGGGGAAACTGTAAATAAAATGAACAATTTGCTGGGGGCTTTTTGATAATCAATCATTATTTTGCCATAGCGTATTAGTTACCTCATTGAAATACTCTCTACATACCGTAAGGCCGTTGAGCTACCAAGGAAAATGTCGCGTTCTGATACTACCTCATGTCTTCTGTAAAAGGAATTGAGTGAAATATAGATTTTGTATTGTATTGTATTATTTGATACTAGATCTATAAAAAAGATATTCGTGTATAATTCGGAATTAAAGGTGACATTTCTTTGATTTTCCGACAAATTATACTGCAAGAGGTTTTTGCTTTTTTTCAATTGAACATTTTTTGAGAGGAATCGACATATTTATAAACTCATATCGGCAAATAACTCACAAACATGGTAGCAACTTATTATAGGACACACCAATAAGGTAAAGAAAAATGCTTGCTTTGATATATGTAATCGATCAATTAATCAACCAATCAAGCAAACAAGCAAGCAAAAAGCAAGTAGGCAACCATGCAATGTGTGAAACTATAGCATTGTTATGCTGCTTTGCAAAAAAACACGATAATGAAGACTTTTTTGAGAAATAGCAATATTTATATGCATCAGTGTCTTTATGCATGATGCCGCAGGTCGACAAGGGGAGTAATTAATGACCGACATTGATCAACATTTTCAATTGCGGTTGCTTCCCTTTGTAGTGATATTGATTTTATTATATTCATCGCAATGACATACAAAAAAGAAACATAACTGTCTTCACATGAATTTCTTTTGAAAACAATGCTAATGTAGCTGACGATGATGACAAATGAATAAGATGATGGATAGATAAAAAGTTCATAATTTTATGTTGTATGAAAATATCCATAAGTGAATCGTAAATTGTTTGATTGCAGGAATGAATGGGTGGTGTTAAAGAATGAATGAATACACGAATAAATAAATAAATAAATAAATAAATAAATGAAGAAATAAATGAATGATTACTGCATGAAAGAAATGAAATATGTTCATACTGCGGGAACTAATGAACACGACGTGCAAATGCATCCATTGTCACTAAAATCCCAAATTTCATCTGTTGCCAACATGTTGGTACCCATCAATATAAACTAGGGATAGTGGTGACCAAACGATTCACTCACTATAATTGTCGGAAGGATTGGCATAGGAATCTAAATTCTGTTTTATAGGTTGTGAGTTAACGTCGTATTTATTCAATGTCCGACTTATAAAAGGGCTACCTCACAGATATGAATTTCAGCTTTTGAACATAAATCTTCTTCCATCGATAAAAAGACAAAATAGATTTCTAAAGTAAAACAAAAATTTATTGATGACAAATTGCCAACCCTGTTTATAACCGTACAGAAAAGATATAGATCATCTGCATTGAAAATATTGCAAACCGTTTAAACGGGTTTACTTCGAACCAAGAGTGCTATTTTAAGATAGCATCGCCACATGGGTCTTCGGAATCTTTTACCACTATTTTTATGTGAAGCTGGCAATGTGCGCAAAAAGGAATTACTGCATATGTCTATAAACCGGCTTTCAAATAGGAGCAATGACAGGCGATATTGCTCACATCACATTATTTAACAAAATCACTTGGTTTCAGCAACAAAGAAGTAACGATATTGGAAAACTTCTTTGGTTAAGTGACAATTATTAATATAAATTTTCTATCTTTTCGATTCTTTCAGACCTCAAATCTCAGAGTGAGCCCCTTAAATGATGGATGAAGACCCCGAAACTGAACTGCTGAAAGGGCTGGTCAAGCCAGGCAGAACCATCGACATTCCTTCGAAGTCAATCGGACTGCCGATCATGTATAATAAAAAAAAGGAAAAAGTTATTAGGCTCGGTCTTATATCATCATTCAAATCACCTCACCGAATTATGTTCCTGTGCCTTTCTCGATTAAAAGTTTTAATTTTAAAAGAGCGGCAATCCATTATTTGTACATGGTCAGAAATGATAGTGCCTGTCTCCGGGAAAAACTGTCATAGAACAAAACTTTGTTCAAGTGACGATGAAAGACTAGCAAAACAAAGATAAGATAAGTATGCTAACTAGTAAGGGGGCACTATTTTGTGAAACTTCTTTTACGACATGTTTCAAACTGCCGCGGCTTATAACAAAGTCGCGAAAACACATGTTTTCCGTCGTTGAGAACATATGTCGTTTTTTTCCTATTTTCACACTTCCACACAGTATCCCCAGGGATATATGTTTCACAGTTTAACATAATCATACGTTTCGCGGACACGATTTGCGCTAAAGTTGCCAGATTTCGGATCAAATTTACGCGGGCTACCCCAAATGAATAGTAACTGAGGTTGCGAGGTTGTTTGAAATCAGGAGCATATGAAAATGTAGCAGTGTATGAAGATATATGACCAGCGGAACATTTGTGCCTGTAAAGATCGTTTTTTTCTTTGAAAATAAAAGCATGAATCCACATTGATAAGCCTTTTTTTGTGATTTTAATCATTGATCTTTTTCAATTAAAAAATCGTTAAGAAATAATCAGTTATAAAGTATGATCAAAATGATGCTGTTCATAAATGCTGGTGCCAAAGTCCAATGAGATTGAATTTAGATGGACAGGTTGTCAGGTATGCACCAGATTAAGGCTAGACGGATCTTGAACATTGTTTTTGTGGGCACTTGAAAAGCCAGGTCCATTGAATGGGTTCTTATGAATACCTATCATAAAGAGTTTAGAAATCTTACAAGGGAGACGGTGGGTAACATGAAAGAAATCTACATAATAGAAATATTACAATAAATCGTACGAAGACACCCCTTTCAAAACTGACAAGACTAGTACCCTGTCGCTGGTTTAACCAATGTGTGATCATTATGGTTTTTATGCGCTCAAATAATAAATGAATAAGTTAATAAATGAATAAGTTTGAATAAGTATGCCTCCTTTCTAGTCACACAATGTGACTAGCGTGCATTGTTTTACAGTAACCGTTTGTTCTATTGCCTTACCCTTATCGTTATCGTTCGCATGTGACCACAAAAAATGCGTTCATTAAAACAAATAAATAAATAATGATTAGATAGGTATATAAGTTTGAATAGGGTCATCTCCATGGTGTATCCCCTCTGACCCTTATTGTTTATATGTAACCACACAACATGAAAAACGTACAACAAAACAAAATTATGAAATAAATAGGTGATCAAATAAATAATGTTATGGAAAAGCTTATATCCGTACAACAAAATAGTAAGCAATAGTTCCTCTTAAGTGAGCATTTTCCTATGGTTTATCATAGTTGTTAACATATTAAAATAAAAAGAACAAACAAAAATAAATAGATGGATGAATAATAAGTTTTGTTCTATGTAAGCCCATCTCAATGGCGCATCCCCATTTTACAATGCAAATAGCGAGCGAGGTTGCCTCTTAAGTAACCTTTTCCGATTGTTCTGATCTTTTTTGAGTATATGTGACCACCAATAAACAAAAATCTTACAATAAATAAATACGAAATGAATAAATGAAAGAATAAATAGATGAAAAGAATAATTTTCTGTGTAAGCCCATCTCTTTCGCTCATCCCCATCTTACAATGAAACATTGTGAAATGGTGGAACAGTGCCAGGTCCTCTCATGGCCTGATCCATACTGTTTATATGTGACCACCAATAAAAGAAAGCATACAATAAATATTATATAAATATATAGTAAATAGACAAATGAAATAACTATATTTTTGTGTGAATCTTTCTCCTTGGCGCATCCCAATCTTAAAATGTAACTTTCTGGAATGGTGGAATAGTGACAGGTTCTCTCATGGCCTGATCCATACTGTTTATAGGTGACCAAGAGGTATAATTACCTCGAGGAAAGCGCCTCAGTCCCACAAACACATAATGATAAGTTGACGGGACAAATCCGAAAACTGATACGTACCGTATGGACCCAAGTACCCTGTACACCATACGAGTTTTCCATCATTTATGTTCGTTTGTATGAGATTTAGAAACACCAATTTCAGTAATATTTCATTAATATCGCAGTGGTTCCCTCATTGGAATCATCATTATTGTTACACTTAATTAGTTTTCCTTGACAGTCGTTATTCAAGTTCAAGTTCAAACATCTATACTCCCAAGTAAAACATATATACAGTAAGGGGAAATGGCTAACCAATACAATTGGCCAGGTGTTTTTGTACATTTTGAGAAAGAGATAAAATATATGGTGTACTCTGTCATTGCTCTCTTCTTGACAGTTGCCTACATTGTTAACTAAATAAAAATCATCGATATAAAGGTGCTGCGTTGCTCTATCCAGCATCATATAAAAACAAATGCTTTCAATTACCAAGGAATATCAAGAAACAAAAGACTCTTCGCGAATTCAGACTAAAATCCACCAATGTATCAACTGTAGCAGGTATATGTAACAAATGTGCTAAATTTCCTGTCCTATACTATGCAGTTTATATGCATATTCCATTTCGCACAAACCTGTTGGAAATACAAAGAACACTTTTAAAAGTTGAAAGTCCCTACATCTTTCTTCCTTTTATAACTTATTTGACTTCCTTTAGTTCTTCCCTCACACGGGGTGCAGTACAAATATACTCAAAGTCGTGAAAGCACAGGAACAACGAGTGACTAAACACCTAACATATGACAACCCTAGCTTTAACAATATTCGTTTCACATGAAATATTGGCGCTTTCAAATCATAAGGGCCTATCGTCTTCGTTCTTTAATGAATACGATACAGTCTTTTGGTGTTGGCGTACACGATTTGTATTACATGTTTATGACAGAATAATTACTGCGCATGTAATCTGCATCCATTCAGGGTCCTCCAAACGAGCGCCGCAATGACAAAGACTCTAACGAGCACAGCTCAATTTCATTAGACGCTTTGACACGTGACTTTGCCCACCTTGGTTACCAGATGCCACACATGTCTTGAATTACCGTCCATCTAAAGCTCGTATTGGCTGTATTGTGTTCTTAGTTTAACCCTAAGAGTGCTTTGTAACAACCCGTTATGTAATAAAGTTGCACTATGTAATAATTATTACAAAACGGGTTGAAGTTTATTACATTTTGCGTTTTTCGATGCGAACCCACTATGTAATAAAGTTGCATAATGTAATAATTATTACAAAACGGGTTGAGGCGTATTACACTTTGCGTTTTTCGATGCCAACCCGTTATGTAATAAAGTTGCAATATGTAAAAATTATTACGAAACGGGTTGATTTTTTTTTCAAAGTGATTTTTTCTTTACAAACCCGATATGTAGTAGTACTCATAATGGTAACATGGTAATATTTTCACACTAAAGATAGCCTCTTCCAAGTCAAAACAGGCTTATAAGCAAACACCAAACGTTCTAAAAATCTTTGTTTGAGCAATTTTCAAGCAAGGAAACCGTCCCGAATGATTAAACGTACCGCAAACAGTCAAGCCAAGTATCTTAAAAGCCGAAATGGGCTTATCAGCAAATTACAAAAAATATTTTAAATGTCTGTTTTAACGTTTAGATGCTAAAATAGCATCGCATGTGGCAACAAGTACCGACAAAAATGCATACAGAGATGCTTGAAAGCCAATATAGGCATAGGCGATTTGTAAAAATATCAGAAAACTTGATTGTTCCCCAATTTTCAAACGAGGATACTGTTCCAAATGACTCAATGTACCTAAAGCACGTGACTAAGAATGCCAAAATGGGCTTATAAGCATATTACAAAAATGAATTTGTATGTTTGTTTTGAGCTAATATGGTAAGAAAAACATCGCAAATGGCAGCACGCATGAAAAAAGAGTTCTATTCTCGCAGTAAAGCTGTTTTAAGTAAAGTTGCATTATGTAATAATTATTACAATACGGGTTGAGGTTTATTACATTTTGCTTTTTTCGATGCGAACCCGTTATGTAATAAAGTTGCAATATGTAATAAAATAAACAAAAAGGATTGATATTCTACAAAGTGAATTTTTAGATGCAAACCACTTATGTTATAAAATTCATAATGGTTACGTAGTGACATTTTCACATAAAAAGGTAACCTCTTCCAAGCCAAAACGGCTTATGAGCAGAACTTTGTTTGAGCAATTTTCAAGCTAGGATACCGTTCCAAATGACTCAATGTACCGACAAAAAGTTAAACCAAGTAACTAAGAAAGCCGAAGCGAGCGCATCAGCAAATTACAAAGGCGATTTTATATATCTGTTAGATACACTTATATAGTGAGAAAGACTTCGCAAATGGAAGCGCACCAAAGTGCAATTCTTGAAGAGAAGCTGTTTTCTTTAAACGTTGAACTATGTAACAATTGTTACAAAATGGGTCGTGTTTTGTTACATTTTGCATTTTTAGATGCCAACCCATTATGTAACAAGAATCTATAACGGTCAAATACCGATGTGTTTACACACAAAGGATAATCTCTTCCAGGTTAAAAGAGGCAATATTCAGTTTAAAAATGGCTCAGCTTTGAACAAGCCTTACAAAATAGACACAAACCATTGTTTGGTGACCAAAACGGTCCTTTTATTAATATGAAAAAAGAATTTAATTATCAATTTTTAGCTTGACTATTCGAAAAATAAGGAGACCTATACTTGTCACCCGGGCGTCGGCGTCACACCTTAGTTAAGTTTTTAAAAGCAAGTATGTAAATTACGAGTTACTGTATGGAATGGGTTGATACTTTACAGTTGTGTTCATAGTCATAATCTAAGGTCCAAATTTCATATATTTTGTATTGAATTGAAGCAAATTATGCGGCCTTTTGTACTTTGGAACATTTTTTTCACATGCGTTTGTAACTAATAAAACCACGATATGGAATGGACTGACACTTCACACATTTGTTTGGATTGTACTTTAAGGTCCCTGACCAGGTATCATATCTCTTGTTTTAAATTCAAACAAATTACGCTACCTTTGGACTTTATGGTTAATTTTGTATATGCAAGTTTGCATCTCATTAACTACAGTATTGAATGGTATGGTACTTTACACGTGGGTTAAGAGTCATCTAAGGTACAGTATTCATAACTCTGGTTATGAATTTAAGCACACTATGTGGCCTTTTGTACGTAGAAAATTTTGTTTAAAGATTTTGCATGCACGTTTGTACTCAATAGCTTATGAAAGGAATACTCTTAATCTTGGCACCTTACTCATTTTGTAAGGTCCACCGTCCCTGAAACAAATAATATTTCACTGGCATTTACCTCTCTCCGACATTATCGAATTGTCGAATACGCTGTTTTATCGACAACTCTTTCGAGATTATATGCGTCACTTATACTGAAAAAGCTTGCAAACGACCAAAATAAGGAAATACACAGACCACACTGCGTCCTTAATGATCTTAGTTATCGATGGACCTTAAACTACCGTCCCAACCAATCATTTTCGTAAAAGAATTACAATATATTCCTTCAAAATGCAAATCGCAAAGTAAAATGGGTCTTTACCAATATTGCAATTTATAATAATTGACTGGCCTTTTAGGCCTGTCTATGCTGTCGTACGTGCAGGTTATCCGGATTTCTCTTGACTTGTAAACACACTGTATTTTTAGCTCGGAACCACTTAAGCAAATTATTGTATTTTTCTAACAATCGTGACGTTTCGACGCATGCAGGTGCGTATGACAATCACCTCGGTATAGATCAGATCAGTTGCTTTTTATTGTGCTCGAGTTGTACAAAAGAATTACAAGGCAACACATAGAAATAAACCAAAATCAAATTATATTTAATGATGTCTTCTTCTTTCTGTATCTGCTTCTCACGTGTACAATGATGAAAACGTTGATTTACATTTTGTCGTTGTAGCATCCTGATTAAAGTTATAACAAAACCTTTACTATAGTCATACTCAAACTCTACCAGGCGCCAAATGAAGTTACTCAGTTAAAGTGTATGTTGTATAAAAGTGTTATATTTGTTTTATCCATACATCTAACTTGACCGAAGTGTAAATGAAATTAGCGGATGGATACATTATCACTAGCCTTTGTATAAGGGTATATCTTTTTTTATACTTGGCCGCGACTTTACGTGCACTATAATATGGTTTATGGAATGCCTATAAAGTTGTAAAGTTAAAGTATTGATGGAAGTGGGATGGTTATGTCATGGTTTAAAATCTTGATGAAAACTTATTAAGATGCATTTACAGCAGATGCTCTTCATATGACAATTATTTTGACATGACGTCTTTTATATCAAATGCATTCAAAGATTTCGATATTTTTGGTGTCTTTATATCAAAATGACGAGTAAGCTATATAGTACACGTATATCCGGTGCAAAGTGAATGTAAAGGAAAAAGGGAAAGGCTTTCCTTACAATATTTTCTACCCTTTCTTAAACATCTCCCATATGTGTCACAAATTAGACTGGTGTCTGCATTGCTTTTGAACTAAAAAAGATTTAACATTTGTTGATTGTTAAATGTTTAATATAGGTATAATTTCCTGAAGATAAAACAAATTTCAGGAACAAGGTTTCTAGATTAGGATTCTTGGTGCAAACGACGTTATCTTGACCAATGAATTAACACTTTTCTATAGACACTTAAAGGCGCTCTCTCAGAGCTGTTTGTATTTGGAGTTACAAAAGTAAAAACATTGGTATTGAAAGTCCTTGTCACTAACCTAAAGACCGTTTTCCATTTCTTTACAAATAAGTTGCTAAAACCCCGTGCTTTCGTTAATTAACATGCAGTGAGCCATCGCGTTTGTCTGATCATCTTTGGGAAAGCCGGTTTATAGATCAAAGGGAGAATTCTTCTTCCCGCGCAGTTTGCTTCTGTTACGTGACAACTAAAAATATTTTCATATCAATGACCTCCCTTTACTTTTTTTTTATTTTCCACATTATAATTAAGATCACATGATTAAAGTTGTCAAATAAAAATTCCTTTCCAGGAAAAAAATCATAATATATAATCTGATATGAAATGGCATTTGTTCTGTTAAGTCTTTAATCTTGTTTTTCTGACAATACCCGTGGTTAACCTTTTCAGAAGATGTATCGTAGTATCCTATGTATAAATAATGCTTATTTATTTGACCGGATTTATCATGCTCACTGAATGACAAACGCCTAGGCGGTGATGGTAGACTGATGAGTACCACCTCTTACTCTAAGTTAAGACGTTGTTTACAAAATAAACCCGCCCTTAGATATCTGCGATTTTAATGTTCTAGATCCCCTTTGTATAGTTACGAGCAGGGCTGGGAAGCTGTCAATAGTCTAGTTCTATGTTACTTCCGAAATCTTTGTTGTTATTTTTAGAAGACGATTTATTTAAAAAGAAAAATCTCCATCTCTGAGAGAGTCCCTTTAAATATTGAACTTAATGTCTATAGTTAAGTGTCTGTTTAATGTCTGTCTTCTTTCTTCTTTTTTTTCATCCTAGTTCAAACAACAAGACCCATCTCTTAGTACTATCAGTACTTTGATTGTAACAACAAGGTTTGAGTTTAATCACATTGTGTGTTTTTCAATGTTAATCCGTTTTTAGCTCGACTATTCGGATATAGTGAGAGCAATACTTCTCATCCGAACGTGGGAGTCGGCGTCACATCTTGGTTAAGTTTTTACGTGCAAGATTGCATCTCATTACCTACAGTACGATATGGGTTAATACTTCACAAATATCTTTGGTGTCATCATGTAGAGACCATGAAATAATCTATGGTACCTGACAAAGTTTCAAATCTCTTGATTTTTATTTAAGCAAATGATGCGCGGCCTTTCGTGCTTAGAAAATCCTGGTTTAGTTTTTACATGCAAGTTTGTATCTTATGAACTACTGTTTGTAATGGGTTGATACATCACATTCGTGTTTCGTGTCGTTTTGTAAGGTCTTTGACCGAGTTTCATATGTCTTGTTTTGAATTTAAGCAAATCATGTTGTATTTTGTACTTAAAAAAAATATTGGTTAAAATTGTGCATGCATATTTTGTTACATGTTGCAACTTTATTGCTTTACGGGTTGGCATCGAAAAAGACAAAATGTAATAAAACTCAACCCGTTTTGTAATAATTATTACATAGTGCAACGTTATTAGAAAACAGCTTTACTTAGAGAATTTCATTTTGGTATGTGCTGCTATTTGTGAAGATTTCCCACCATAAAAGTGTTAAAACAGATAAATAAAATCGCCATTGTAATTTGCTGATAAGCCCTCGTCGGCTATCTTAGTTACTTGGTCTAATCTTTTCGGTACATTGAGTCATTCGGAACGGCATCCTAACTTGAACATCGCTCAACTAAAGTTTTCCGATAACTTCTGACCTTTGCTCATAAGCCTCTTTTGGCTTGGAAGCGGTTATCTTTTGTGTGAAAATGTCATCACATAACCATTATGAATATTATAACAGAACGGGTTGGCATCTTAAAGTTCGCTTTGTAGAATATCAAGCCTTTTCATATATTTTATTACATAATGCAACTTTATTACAAAACGGGTTGGCATCGAAAAACGCAAAATGTAATAAAATTCAACCCGTTTTGTAATAATTATTACATAGTGCAACGTTATAAGAATACGGCTTTACTTAGAGAACTTCATTTTGAAATAAAACCTTAGAGTTACCCCTTTTGAAGTCATCATTTAAGTTTGTCATCGGAAAATCTTCATACGACATTTGCTATGTTTGGTATGTTCATAGCATTGACCACTGTGCTAAACCTAACTATCATATTACTTGTACAGCCAATTGATCTACATTGTGTAATTGCTTATACGCCAATATATGCTGTTCACCAAAAGTTCTCGCCATATTTTGGTCGTATTCAATCGGTTTTTGTGTTTCACTTACGTCAGAAAAAGAGATATTATAGTCCATTTCAATATCGCTGATAAGCTTTATCTGGCCGAAAATAACTCTATGTGTCTCGTTTCAAAAGGTTCTGCCATATATGTGTGCATATCTGAAACATTTATCGCGAACAACCAAGTTTTCTGATATTTTTACATATTCCTGATATGCCTATATTGGCTTTCAAGCATCTCTGTTGGCCTTTTTTCGGTACTTGTTGCCACTTGCGATAGGACTTTTAGTATCTAAACGCTAAAACAGACATTTGAAATATTTTTTGTAATTTGCTGATAAGCCCATTTCGGCTTTTAAGATACTTGGCTTGACTGTTTCTGGTACGTTTAATCATTCGGAACGGTTTCCTTGCTTGAAAATTGCTAAAACAAAGATTTTATGAACGTTTGGTTTTTGCTTATAAGCCTGTTTTGGCTTGGAAGAGGCTACCTTTAGTGTGAAAATATCACCATGTTACCATTATGAATACTACTACATATCAGGTTTGTAAAGAAAAAATCACTTTGAAAAAAAAATCAACCCGTTTCGTAATAGTTATAACATATTGCAACTTTATTACATAACGGGTTGGCATCGAAAACCGCAAAGTGTAATACGCCTCAACCCGTTTTGTAATAATTATTACATTATGCAACTTTATTACATAGTGGGTTCGCATCGAAAAACGCAAAACGTAATAAACTTCAACCCGTTTTGTAATAATTATTACATAGTGCAACTTTATTACATACTGGGTTGTTACAGTGCTTGGAAATTTTCTGAAAATAGATTTTCGTGGCGCTTGCATTCCAAAATCTTAAATGTCTGCTTAATTTTGATTAGAAAAGATATTGAGAGTAGAAAACAGATTAGACCAGAGACAACCGCCAATGTCCTTTGCGACTGGCCTGTCATCCAACCTGTTTACATAATCATGAAGTCGATTCCAGCATTATAACGGTTTAACACTGCTTCCAAATGATTTGTTCAATTCGCGTCGGCAAGTCAATTACACAAGCTTCTTTATGAAGAAAACAATGCATGTTTCAATATAGAGGAGAAGTCACTGTGAGCATTTTGAGATATACCGACGAATCATGCATACGTGTTTGTACTATTTTTTATATTAAAGTGAGCTAAATGATTAAACACTTATCAATGGGTGGCCTGTCACTAGGAGGTATATTTCATTTTTTTGCGGTTCCCTTTTCTCCTTAAAAACCGTTTTGCCATATTCCTTTAGAATGTCCTCCATATTCACATATGAAACGAATTATCAAGTGACCCAAACTAAACCGCCCTTGGATAATTAAAATGCTTTTACTGAATAATGGAATTTTGGTGTCATCGATTATTTCTGGTGATAGTTTCAAATTGTATACATTATTTAGATGCACGTTTTTGTCTGTCTGATAGAAACAGTTAATTGCTTTTGGATTCTTTGTCCTGTGACAAAATTACAATAGGTCAACAATATCGAATATTGATGTAACTGATATCAACAGTAATTTGTAGCTTAACCCTTTCCCAAACAACTAATTTTCGACTGTCCCAAATTGAAAGAGTTTCCAGACGACATTTTAAAATGTGATGAAATCGGAAGATAATCTTCTAATAGGGCAGAAAACATTGTGGGAAAAGGAAAAATTTCTCGTTACGAGCAAAAAAATTGCTCGTTACGAGCAATTTCTCCTCTTCCCACAATGTTTTCTAGATTCGTCTGCAACAAAGTCGTCAAATGTCGTTATGGTTTGGGAAAGGGTTAAATGGAAATATTCGTTGTCTTAGAGTAAAAATGGTGAATTGCTTAGGGAACCTTTGTTCTGTGACAAATATACGTAAGGTCAACACAATTGAATGCCGATGTAATGGTACTAGCAGAATTATGTAGCTTATATTGAAAAAGTCGTTGTTCGTTGTCTTAGAATATTCAGACTTTCTACAATCTGACATGTTTTCCTCCGATAAAATACTCTTCATCATAGTGCAAGTGGGGGACAATTCCACACGCGAATACAAATCAAGGACTTGCTTGTCATAAAATGATGGATGGGGGTAAGTAGTCTGTATCAGCTCAGCTAAAAGGCCCTAGCCCTTTCGTGTGAAATGAATGAGATGGTGCATTTTACGTCGTCGGGGATGATTTGCATAATTTAATTACTTAAAGACATTTAATATTTCAGTTAATGGGTAGCTTAATCACCTAACATATGTTTGGATTATACCCGATAATTGAAAATACGAATTTACATATTTTATACGGGTGAATCTTTTGTTGGGGAATGATTTGTCGGTATTTTTCTGCCGTCAACTGTCAGAAACATCAAGCTTTACAGTCAGTAGATGTTAAGAAAACGTTTAACATATTTCATCTTATTCCCTACTTTATATAAGTCATTTTCAACAAAACGAATGCGAATTGATTATGATAATTTCGAGTTGTAGTAAATAGGAAATAATGACGAATTCAATGGTGAAAAATTGAAAAAAAGATTTCGTTGACGAGTTTCTGAACTCCTTTGCCAAGACGCCTGTACTTATAGATGACAATGCAATGATTTCTAGATAAACTAGAGATGTCTCTAAGAAAGAAAGAAAGGATAAGACCTGCCTTTGTGAATTACATGTACTAATGAAATCATATCAAAATGATATCAACGGTAATAAATCATACGATTCGAACGAAATGTGATCCAATTAATTCCACCACCACGAAACCATGTTAAAGTTGTCGTCATATTGTCTACTAGGTCAGACCTTTTGACGAAACAAAAATTAAATAGTTTTGAAATGCGTATGCCAAGGGCAAACAGAGTTTAAGATGTCTAGTTTGATCACCGTTTATTCAAAAAAAAAAAGCTAAAAAAGATGAATGAACACAATAAAGTCAAACCCATTATTGTTGATCATACGCTAAAATCAAGATGGTCTAGTTTTAGTTCGGCACATATCGATCTTGCACAACTTTTTGGGCTAATAAATGATAACTACCTCGTTAAGCTTAAAAGATAATTTCAATTACACTTTAGTATGTGTCTATGAAGTCTTTATGACTGATCCACGTTAATCTTGTGTGCATGTCCTTGTAGATAGGCTGTCGTCTTCGACGCATAAGTGTCTATGTAGACTGTATACAGGATATTTCTCATTTTCCCTCGATAATTTCGCACATCGTCTGCAAAACTTTCATTAAATTCAAATATCAGTTGTCGATTTATAACCCTTATAGTGCTGGAAACGACTTCGTGCTTTTGCAAACAGATTAGATCCAGGCCAGCCGCCAAATAAATTGGCGGCTGGCCTGTGATCTAACCTGTTTGCTTCTGTGGGTAACATTCCTCAACAAGCAGCTATATAATGTTTTTGAAAGCAGACGACCAAAAAAAATCTTTTTTTAGAAAATTACCCAGCATTCTAAGGGTTAAAGATTAATGTATATATACGTATTCAAATCGCGCTACAAATCATAAAATATACAACAAACAACAACGATTAAACCCAAACCCACGTTGCGCTCGCATCTACACGGCCTTTTGCAGTGTGAGAATACAAGCGAAATACGAGTCTACGACTAATAGGATACTTGGCCTTCATGCGCGTTCGATTTACCCCATACCTTCGCTCCGTGAATAAAGGCATCGTTTCAAAGACCCGGGGATGGTCTGGACATGCTGGGCCATGCGTCCCGTCGCCCATCAATCATGGAGCCTTGCTTTGAAACCAGACGATCGCTATCGTACTCAACGCATCACGACTCTATATACAACACCTTTACTTTATTCCATGATACTGCACCTAAGTTTGGGGCATATGGATGCAGCAGACTTTGGAAACACTCGTGACAAAATGATAAATTGCTCCTACGGAGCACTTTATCATTTTGTCCCAATGCTTTCTACCCTATGTCAATAAATGATTTGGTGTCTTGTTTTTCCTGCTTAAATATGTCGTTCGTCTTTTTAGGTTTTCGAATTTCAAACCAGAACATTCGTGCATTCCTATTTGGGGTAAGGGAGAAGGCAAAATATGTCTTTTAAATTCAATTATTTCTATAGAAATATTGTCATTATATTATAAAGATATGTACTATAATGTTAGATGCATACGATTCAAATGTGTGAATTTGCGTGGGTGAACGATACGGGAGATGCTTTTATCTTCTTATGTTGAGATTAGACTTTTTGGTATAATGTCTTTCTTTATGACATTTACAACAGTTCCTTCAACGTATCGAGTGTCTTACCTTCTATATGATACAAAAAAAAAAAAGGTTTTTTTTGCTTCATTTTGTTCTTCTTTTTTGCCAAGTTGGGTCTTCAAGCGTTGTGTTGTTTTTTTTTTACTTACAACCGTGGACCATTTACCCTTTCTCATATGTGGGTCAGTGCTCAATAAAGTGTTCGCGGTTCAATTTTTGGCATCAAAAGCTTGAGATTTGTATTGAAAAAGCAATATACACTGTATGTATAAATCATAATCATACATTTGTTTTTGCGATGGGTGGAAGGGAAATAATTCTGAATTCTGAATAAGATGTATACGACAATCAATGAACAAACTACGATGAAAGCATAGTGTCCCCATAAGAGCGTCTTATCACTATTTATGTGTAAGATTCGAGTATCAAAACGCCAAATAAAGTGGTTAGAGCTTTAAACTCTAACTGTAAAAAAAAAAAAAAAAAAAAAAAAGTATCAAAACGTCGATATCGAAGCGGGAAATCGGCGCTGTGAGAGGGCAGAATCCTAATTTTAACCACCAGCTTATCAATCATGCTCATAACTCTACAGAAAAGATGAAGGACGTGAAAATCGGAGATTTTGCAAACCGTGTAAACAGTTTTTCTTTTGTAAACAACGATCTTAACTTAGAACAAGAGGTGATATGCGCTATGACCCACGATCACCTGGTTGGATACATCTCTTCGTAAATATTACCTACAAAGATCGAAAAAAGTGTTAAACAAAACAAGCTTTGGTTTCTCAAATCATTTTTTTTCTGGATGAAATGGGGATGTAAATGCGATTTAAAACTTATTCGTGGGTTGAAAAGTGTAAGTGATGGCTTGGATTCAGAAAAAGCGGTATATAGGTAGAAAAATGTTGAAAATGGCTTAGCACAAAATACAAATCAAATTATCCAGTGTCTTAGTATCAACACCACTATAAACTGTATGAATAAGTGTGGATTGAAAATGGCATAAAAATAGAAGAAAAAAAAACAAGAACCAAATTTTCCATTGTACTTGTATCAACATCACGACTAACTGTATGGATAAGTGATGGGAGACGAAAAGTGTCCGACCCTGTCTAATCCGTCAAGCTAAATGACAGATAAATTATTTGTCCCATCGCTTGTTTCGGGTGTATGCTCGAGGTCTTTAATTTCGGGACGTTGATTTATAATGCTTTTCTTTTCTTTAGATGTAAATCGCATTCTTACCTCTTTCTTTTTACAAAACGATGGAGAGGTTTGTCGCCCGTCCAAATTTAAAAGAAAAAAAGACTGAAATCGATAATTCACATCGAACTCGTTTTGGAATACGTTCCATTAATGGTATTGGAAATTATCGTCGGAAAAAGGAGAAATTGCTCATATGAGAAATTTCTCCTTTTCCCGACAATTATTTCAAATGTTGTCAGCGGTGAACCAGTATACAAACGGGATCCCGTTGAAAAGTGTTGATTTACATTTTGTTTGTCATTACTAGGTATATTCTCTCTTTAACGACAGTAGACAAATAACTTGATAGCACCTTATTTATTTAAATCTCGAATCTTGGAGGATCTTATTT